>VUJU01002201.1:0-40931 GCA_009835225.1 Aphis craccivora | reverse complement strand
TAAATGGCGGCATTGGGCCTTATCCAGCCCTGCGTATCAAATATCAAATACGAAAGTTGTATCGTATAACAAAAGTTATAAATTACGACTTTGAAATTACAAACTTATTTTGATACATGATGTTTGAAAATGTTTGGAACCACTTATATATTTATTACCTGACTAATAGGAGGCAACTAGTACTAGACCCTTTTCGTTTATGATAAAATTTAGGGTACGTCGGGAGGCAACTCGTATGTAGTCGGGAGGCAATTCGTATACAAATTATGGGCCTTTTTGACTTCGGGAGGCAACTAGTGTGCGCCCTTTTAAAAAATAATTAAAAAAACGCATACTTTTAGAAATTCGTTTAAAATAGTATATAAATATTGTATTTCAATTTTAATTAAAATATGTAGATATACATATATACACTCCCGTGAGTTTAAGTCTCTGCCAGAGTTCGTCTCTAATTGGCTGGCAAAACGTTTATATACAATTATACAACGGAACACTTGGCCTGTAAATTTTTTTCCATAGAAATCATTCTTAAATGCTGCGAACGTTTATGTCGAGTGCAGCTACTCTAAAAACAAAAATTTTACACTGCAGTCAGCTACCATACATCTATTATAGGTCAAAGACGGTCGACGACGGGTTAAAGCGATTCGTTAGGTTTTGTTACGGAGAAAACTGTTTAAAACAATAAATAAAAATATATACACCAATAATAATAATAATAATTTAAAATTAATAACAATAAATATTATGCCGCTGCTCGTTTTTAATCTGCATCCAATAAGCTATATAATATATGTACATTGTGTTATTTACTCGGGACACCTGCATGGAGGTAGGCACGCAGTATAATTATTATAATAATAATCGACTGACGAAGTTTGTTTTTTTCTTGTGCAAACACAGCCCGTGGACGTCAGCCCCCTCGTATATATTTATAATAATATGATAATAATAATTACGAACGCACAGCTCTTCTACCCCCGGGGTACAATTCGTTCAAAAGTAGGTTCTCTTTTAACAATCATACCAGGCCCAATATAAATTATACAGTGAGGTTCATGATGTATACTGTTAAAAAAGAGAAAAAAAATACGGAAAACATAATATAATGTAGGAGACAAAATTAGAGAATAGCGCGATTTGATCGTTGTCGTATTGTTTGTAAACATTTTTGGCGATAATATACTACAACTGCCATCATCGTATGGCGTACACGAAATGATTGAAGTAAATTCCACACTATGGAAACAAAAACCGTTCGCTGGACACCGACGAAGTCGTAGACCAACAGGCATACGTGTTAATTAAACAGTAGAATAAACAAAAGCGAATCCTGACGACTGCGAGTGAGGGAAAGGCGACGGATGATGGCGTAATACGACATCCGACGAAAACTGCGGCTCAGGCGATATCACGTACATTGCGCTGTTAATAATAACATCGAGTAGGAAAAAAAATATATTATATTAATATTAAATTATTTCGATACTCGCGCTGCGGCACGTCTCGGGTCTGTGTCGGTACGAGACTGTATTTTCCGTCGGCGGTGTCGGTGCCGCAGCGGTCGCGCGCCGGACGGGCACCCGCTGCGAACAGCCGATGGAAGGCTTCACGTCTAGCGAGCGGACGGACAGGGCGACGTGGTCGTTAAACGTTGATTAAAAAAAAAAAAAAGAAAAGAAAAAGAAATAATAATAATAAAAGTGGACGAAAAGAAATTACGGCGGTGCGACTGTACAACTGTAGCCCACACGCCCTCGGCCCGACGACGGCATCAATCGAGCCGCATCGGTGGTGGTGATATTTCCGCGTGCCCTACAGAGTTATGATATCGTAACGATACTACGCGACTGTCGTACCTGCAGTATAATATTATTATAATCGTTATAACAGCTGTACGAGGACCGTCGTGTTATGAGAACGGTAATAATATTTAAAAGCCTATATATTTCACGATAATATTATTGTCGCAAATGGCGGCGGGTTTGGAGGTGTAAGGTTTTTGGACGGAGTTTATTTTTTCTTTGGGTTCTTCGGGAAATTTATTGCGTCTCGTTCTCGATTACGTCGCGTCGCCGCCTTCGTCATGGCGCGTATATTATAATAATTATTATTACCTATGAATGTTACGCGAGTGAGTGAGAGCATATAGGAATACCGTATATAATAATAATCAAGACAAGTATGTAATATACGCTGCAGCGCCGAACGCCACCCGGTGCCACTCGGATCATCGGCAGCCGTCGTTTGTTTTAATCGTTATTGCACAGGTATCGCGTTATTATTTTGGGTTTATGCGATCGCTCGACGTTTTAAATATTTATCATACACACGCTACAGGCGCATATTATTATAATAGATGTACAGTCAGACTTCGTTTGGGAATAAAATGAACAAACCTATACCTACGGCGCTATATCGGCAAATCTCGGATTTTGTGTATCTCGCGGTTCACGAACAAATCAGCTGACTATATTATAGCCTCGCTTTACGAACTAATATGATTGAACCGAGATGGGCAATCTCCCAAGTCTTGTGACGAATTGGATATAGTCATCGATATATTTTCGTATACGCGATTCAAACTTTCGAAACTTTTCTGATATCTCCTAGAACAATTTCAGAAACTTTCGTCGAAATTGATAGAGTTGGTTCTTGAGTCTATATACTCTATAATCTACAACTATACACATTTTTTGTATGGATAAATTTGAATAACAAACAATAAGTAAATTAAATTTTGTTTTATTTTACTTAAAAAAGCCCATAATAACGCAAAGAAAATAACACACGTGCGTTATACACACACACACATATAATATATATATGATTTTTAGTTCCTTTGTTTTTTTTTTTTTTTAAGTTTAAAATTTTAATTTATTATTAACATACAAGATAAAATAACCATGTTGTCATCATGGAAAATGGATAGTTTGTTTTATATTTTTAAGCTTTACAGAAAGGTCACTCAATATTTTATTTTATTCATTTCTCTTTAAAATCAATTATAATTTCATTCTTCTCAGAGAGTAAATATTCAATTTTATATTTGATATGGCGCTGGCAATTGATGCGATACACATATCCGTGGACCAGTATTGACGCCGCATCGTCAAACGTGCTTTGTGGGGAAAACGGTTACGTAAAAAACGTCAAACACAATTTCATTAGATTCGAAAATGCACTTTAAACGCTTCATTGGCGATATATATTGCGTTACCCGGTCCCTATCACCCATATTTGATTTCAGGGTGAACTTATCTAATGTTATTTACTTATTCATCAGTTACGTTCGACCCGAATGCCGGACAATCTGTGTATTAAGCTCTCTGTACATCGAATAAGCAGATGTAAATAAGCCATGCTGTTCATCTACACTTGTAGCCAATATAGTATAATATGTGATTTCTCACGACCAATTAGGTACCAATTGAAGATTTTTTTTTTTTTTTTTGTATAAATACGATAACAAATGACGCGATGATATAGATTTCAGACTAATTTCTTAACAAACATACCTATAATGTATTATTTGTATTGAAATACACGACTAAATGTAATTATAGAACTACACAAATGTGGCTTTTTTCAGACAAACGATCGAAGTTATTACAATAATTACGCGGCGATTGACTATAATTATAATTATAACTACACGAGGTTTAGACGTGATTTTTTTTTTTTTTTTGCCGAGATGACAATGCATCATCGCATTATATTTTATTCATAGTTTATTATACAATCCTATGATACTGTGTATAATATAACAACACAACGTCAATCGGATATACAGCGATTATCAGTAATTGTTTTTTGATAAAAAAATAAACAATACGATTTTTTTTTTCATCTCGAGTTCAGATATACATACGCTGCAGGGTCGTAGTGTTTTTAAAATCATATTACTTTTTAGATAAAAATTCATCGTACACTCATCTGTCTAATCGACATAGATAACTGAATATTAAAAACCGTTGTGAAAATACGAATAGCCAGGGCGGTCGACAAAATTTTAAAACGAAGAGACTGCATTTTAGTACCACAAAGAAAAAAAAATCTAATAATTATAATACTTTTATCTAACACGTACACACACACACACACACACACAGTGATAAGTATACGTATATATATTCTGAAACCGCGTATGTATACTGTTTTATCGCATGGATGTATTATACTCAAAGTCTTTTAAATTTAAAAGAAACTTCTCGCTCAAGCCGAACAACAGCACAAACCGATCGCAGGAAGTATAAAATAAGAAGACGAAACGTTTTATTATAATGTACATTGGCAGCTGTAGTGCAGCGCAGCGTTTTGCAACGTGCTTATCAATGCCCAAATCCCCATTGCTTACTCTATCGGCTTTATCCTTTTCCGCAGCCTCGGCAATCTATTTAATGCATTTGGACCGAAAACTTTCACACCAGACTACTGTTGCAAACACTACACGCGTTCAATCAATCGGAAAATGGCGCGAACAATTCGCTCGCACGAATAACACCCCCATCAGTTGCACTACAATAATGTTCAAACAAAGCTGCAGGTTGAGAAAAAAACAGTTATCAGGCAATTCCTATTTTCTTGACGTTTCGTAAATGTTCATAAAAAATATTAATTCATTAAAACATATGATGTACTTTTAGTATTAGGTTTTCTTTTATATGTAAAAGAAATTTGGCATGGAATACTATTTTGTAGTGTGTCGATAAATAACGTTTTTGAAATGCATAATATTATTTGTAAAAAAAAGTGATGGGTATACATTTTTTATAAACATTTTCATTTTTCAAAAATATGACAATTATTATATTTTGGATGTCAAAAAAAGCTATGAAAGTATACAGACGATTTAGCTTTTGATTTGTTACCGTTGCAATTAAAAACTATCTATGCACACGTCTTTCGGAGACATTCGGTTGTCATGTCCTTCGCGCAGAGCAGAGTATTAAATATATATATTTTTTTCATATTCGTGTTCACGAATCGAACACGTAGACAGAAAATTAACATTCCATATCGCGTGGATCGGTATTTGACCGATACGAAAAAAAATTAAATTAAATAAATAATAAATAATACGATAAAACACCACAACGTTTCAATTAATTTTTTCGGTTTTATATTATTAGTTTTTTTCGCCGCATATTATATTATTATTATTATAACAGCAGTGTTCATAATGTTGTACGCTTGCACGTCCGACGATGACGTCGGAACAGCGCCCCGGTGGCCTGTCGTCCACTTGTCCGGACTTATACACGTACCTGTTTGCATTATAATAAGCGTATACGTATATGATAATAAAGGGGGAAAAATCAATTTAATATTGAACGCCGTAATAACCATGGCGAATTTTCTATACTTACTTAAAAACACATATTATTAATGCTATACGGTCATTATTATATGGTCCGCGCGCGCGTGACGTATACCTCGGCAGACAGAAAGCTCACGGTTTCCGTCTATATATATATATATATGATAATTTACTGAATGGGCAATCGCGTATTCACGTTTTCTCGTTTAATTAACACGGAAAATCGTCGGTAGCCGGTACTCAGTACGTACTCGCTCTGGCCAGTGCGCAACGATACGGACAAGCGGATCGTACGATCGTGTGAACAAATCGATCGCCCCGGACGGTGATGATATAAGAAATGAATTTAATATAGATTGAGGTGTGCAAAATACGTTAGCCTTCACGTCGCCGCAAGTGCGTAACGGGTCTAATTAAAAACGGGTTTTGCGGACATTTGCGCCCGACGAGCTCGATTCATATATTATTATTCTTATTTGAAATATATTTATTTTATGCCGTGCAATCCTTAAACACGGGCGTTCGTTATAAGTTTAAAACTTCCACCAACTTTCAAGACGTCTGACGTCGGGATAGCTTACAGAGAGAGCTCATCCTCACGAACTACATCAGCGTCATCACAATATATTGTCCCGTTCATCGCGGACCGTAAAAATTGATATTTTTTCGTACTCTGCAGTGACTACACGCGCACGCGCGTCTTTAAACTACAAAATGCTTTGGTTTAGGATAATACGTTTTACAGACCCCAAACGGAGTTATTGTACGTACTGTTTACTAACCTTACCTAACCCATATAGGTACGAAGCGTGCAATCGAGTATATCTAACTACAACGAGATACATACATAAAATTACAATGGATCACAATGCTTTATGATATTATACAATATTGTTATATCGTGTGTATGTGTGTATAACTGTACAGCGAACCTACGCGTACATAATAATAATACGTCTGAGATAACGATATTATTGTAAAGAGGCAATTTCAAAACGATATTCGAAATTTAAAAACCTGAATAGTATAATATATATTATAATATATCACACACACACTGTATAGAAACATATTATCATATTATTATGTTGTATACCGGTATGTGATATACAACGCAAACGCGTGTACACTTTTAAATTGGTATATGTACAGCAGGTATATATATGAATCCGAAGAGATTTAAAAAAAGAGTATAATATTATAGTATCGTGTAGGTGTGTTCTAAAACCAATACGTAAATCACATCCGTAATCGTCAATGAATGTACATTGTTGAAGTGGTTCTGTTGTTGCACAGGTCAATGATAATAATAAATGATTTATATTGTGCGGGCAGATTGATATTGTCTCGAGATAGTTAGGTATAATACAGCACTCAGTTCACATGCGTGCGAGCGCGAACGGTATAATAATACGAAACACCCGATTTTAAATCGTCTTTCGTTAAACGCTCGAGAATATTTCGACGGGGCGAGTACATATAACCCATTAGTTAATAGGTTCGAGAGCTATAACATAACAAATGGAAGCTGTATTATTATGTCGGATTAAATGATACGAATCAAGGGAATGATGTAATCCGAGGAATTCTGAAACACGGGGCTTAAATACTGTTAAACATCTAATTCAGTATTCATTTTATTCAATGTCGGCAACATTTTCACCATATTATAAAGGTTCAAAATCCCAATGAAAAGCAAGACGAATCTGTGTATAAAATATGTAAGTGTAGTATTAGTATGTGCGTGCGTTTAATGTATTCTTTGGATAGATCTCGGAATGTCTAAGAGATTATAGTTTTTGGAAATGAAAAATAAAATAAATGATACACGTACTACGTTCAACAACTTATAAAAAACTACTTATAACAAAAACAAATTCATTTAGCGTTATAATTGAAAGAAAAAAAAAATCTATAAACCAATACGAATCAACGATTGTATAATTACGACGAGTTTATTAGAACTCTTTTTTTTTCGAACTTGACAATATTATCATCATTTGTATCGATACACAAATAAATTATTATATTATCGTACACAGTCATGCGGTAAGTGTGAATTTAACTACGTGTCATTCGTTATACGTTTTGAGTTTAGTTTTAAACTATATTAGGTAGGCAATCTGTAATCGAAAATATCTCAGCTGCAATAACGTCGAATAATATTATTAAGTAAAACACGCATGGACAAAATATTCTATTATAACATTACAAGGCACGGCAGCCTTATTATTATAATATAACCACTGAACCCTTTTGTTTTTACACTGGTCACGATAAGTTCGCTAATGTTGTCGGTGTTTAAGCGCGCGTGGTCTCTGCGTACGCGGCATATATAATAATAATAAACGAAACATGGAAACAATAGTAATACAATTAAAATTAAACGAATAACAGAAATAAAAGAAAAAAAAATAACTAAACATATACGAATTATTATAATAGTAATATTATAATGAGAAAACGTATTATCGTCCGTCTTCCTCTCACACATCTGTCCGTTCATCTCGCGTTAACGCACACGCACGAGGATCGTGAATAACGAGTATATATATGTATATAGTATTATAATTGAACCGTTTCGGATCTTCGGTTTCGTAATAAAATATAATAATACATAATATAGTAGTATATATTATTATACTAGTATTATATAGAAAAATCGTCTGTTTTTTTGTTTTTCGCCTCGTCGTCAATTTGACGTCTCGCAACAGGTTATTATAAATGAAAAAAAAAAAAACAAACAAACAACGTCAAAATGTCCGTGTAGCTCATTTGCGCCCGCCCTCCACAATATTATACACACACACGGCCGAGCGTTCTAATAACCTGCAGGCGGCGGCGAAACGAACACTGACCGAGGGAAGTGCGGGTACATACATTTAATAATATAATAAACGAAATTAAAGAACTCGGCGGACACGGACCGACGGCCCCGCCGCCGTAGAAATGATTAGGAGGATTTGGCCGCCGACAATCTTCAGCATAAGATACACTGGACACGCCTACCCAGGGCACCTGTCTTTCAGCGACGCGCCAGCACACACAAACGCGCGCTTTTTATATATACTTTTTTCGTTTTAAAACAAACAACCTTACCCCCCTCCCCCAAACGGTACATGAGTCTCTTTTCGTCTTGCCGCTCGTGGCTCGCAATATAAATTGGTTACAATGTTTGTTTTATATTATTGTTATTATTATTATTAAATATTATTACCTACGATACAATTCATTTTTTTTTTGTTTTTGGCGGGTAATTTTGGGAGTGGTAGCGATTTCTGACTGTCGGTGGATAATATTATATACTTAGTACCATTAGAATTGTACACACTCGTTATACGGAGGAGGAGACGACAAGCCTGATGCAGCCGTTCGAGAAACGACGGCGGACATCATTCGAAAAAATAATTCGGAAACGGTCGTAGACGACTGTTGCAGGTGTAGGTTCTGACTGTGTGGTCGATCGGGGGCGGCTCTTTTTCGGATAAAATGGTGTAGGCGCCACGAGAAAGGCTGTGTCTTTCTCTATATGTAATGCGATTTACCAGTATGCGACTATACGGTTTTAATTATATGTTCACTTCGTTGGCGGCTTTTGATGTCTCCCGAAGTCCCGAGCCTTCGTGCGTATACATTACACGCTTGTGAACTAATAGCCTGCAGTAATGTTATATTATATTGTAACGTTATAGAATTGTGAAGGTAAGTATTTTATTCCGCCAAATATTTGCCACAATTAATAGTTATCTCGGCTGACTAACCTTAATCAACGCTACTTTATGGAATTCCAAATAAAATCTCTCGTTTGAAAATCCGATTCCCAATGACTCGCGTGCTGCACGACACCCGGCCCGGCTTAATGAAGTGTATATATATTATGTTTTGAAGTCAATAATTAGTTAGCATTCAGTTACATATTATATATATTGTGTTGGCAATCAGTATTCCAATTGTAACTCTTAGCGCATCGCAGTCCTATAATTATGATTTCTATTGAGATGTACGTCTAATTACCTATAATAATATAGTGGTGGATATATAGTTTTTAATACACACGAAAGTCGTATTGTGCATATTTTGGTTTAAATTTTATAAAACACATACGAAAATTAGTGCTTTATCGGCATTATAGTATAAAACATAAATACTGTGCACGGCTTGTAAAAACTTTCGCATAAGTAAAATTTAAGAAAAAAAAACCTACTCAGTTTTTATCATGAGCACAATTTTATCAATTATATTTTAATCCATGATAATAATATGACCGACAACAAAATTAACGACTCTAGTCTCTAATTATATTTATAATATAGTTATGTGGGGAAGGAGAATTGGTGTATTACTTATATCAGTTATATCATAACATATATGTATAAGTAACCAAACTATAATACTCGTCTAGGTAAAACATATTATACGTTTTGAGGAGAGGAAAAAAACGTTGTAATTTATTTTTATTTTTTGAAAACCCGTCAGATTTTATCCGAACACACAATTACGTGGATAAGTATCGACGGTCGTACTTATTCATGTATATACTCGTATATTACATATTATATGTGCATATGATCGGGAGAACATGCTAGCCGTTTCGAGCGTTTTGTCTCGGATAAATTGTTGCACGATTGTTCTCGGTTTTGCGGCGGCAGTGGTAGTCGAGTCCAATGATAATGTTTAACAACGCAAACATCGGGAAATTACCTCGAGCCCATCGTTAATTGTTTTTAATCAACCAGCACGATAGCATAATAATACAGTGAATCGAACGTCGGGTCACCACAGCAGCAGCAGCAGCAGCAGCAGAATCTGCAGCGGCTATCGCGTGGAACGCTGCAGACTCCGTCGCCGCCGCCGCTGTCGATCGTTGTACACGGTTAGCTAATTAACCGATATCATATACCTGCATATAGGTATATAAAACGCGGTGCATACCGTTGGGCGCTTAATCACTGCACCGATGCAGTGTAGTGCTTAATGTATGTATGCATGGTAGTTCCGACTTCGTGAAATTAATTGCATAACGTGAGCGCATGTGGACGCCATTTAAAAAATATATAATATACATACGAGCACCCCTCCCTCGCCATCATCAACTCCGATAATCTTTAATTGGCTTGGAATAATTATTAATACCGTGTGATGGTGATCCGGATACCATGGGTCGTTTTGCACCGAAAATTTTAAGTAGGTAGTAATAATAATATAGTCCGATATAATATATTATGTTTGAATCGAATTTTTATTGATTATACTAATTATTATTATTATTATTTTTTTTTTTTTTGTAAGTATATTATTATACATTACAGCAGCGACCACGTTATTAATACCTATTAATATCTTTCGCATTGTACACGCATATAAGATATACTTAACTATAGAATATACGTCCAGTACGGCCAGCTCTATGTTAAATTAATATTATCTACGTACATACAAAGTGGATTTTAAAACTCTCTCACTATACCTAATATTATGTCTTGTTTACTGATCCGAGAATTCCGGAAAAACATTCCTTATAATGTAGAAATCGGAATAATGTTTATAGTTCTGTATAATATTTTTTTTCTATTATATGCCTGTTTCGAACGGTGTTTACAAACACAATATTATATTAGTATTGTGGTTAATACCTCACAGCTTATTAATTAATAAAACACATTCCGTACCTTCAGGGATAGGACAAATACGGCGAATTTAATTAAGATACTTTATACGTAAATCATTGGATGAATATTTTATTCGTGTACTTGATTAACTCCAAGCGCACTTAGAAGTCAAAACTAGTCAAACTATAATATGATGAATTATATATATATATTAGTAGTAGTTTGTGTTCCCGCTATATACTTCCTGTTTCTCAAATAATTTTTACAATGTTCCTAGAATTTCTCGTTTGACTACACAATGCTAATTCGAGCAGTGACATGTACTTATTATGTGGACTTTATTACCAAGGAATTGGTAAATTGTGTTTTTAATTTTACAATAATTCATTTAATCCTATATGATACACATATGCTTCACTATAAAGCGGCACTTGTCGAAAATTATGAAATTATATAAATTGAGTCATAATATATACGTATTGTATGCGTATAATAGGTCCCCAAGATGCAACATTGTTGCAGCAGTCACTATCGTACGTATATTATAGTTGTGTTATAATAATTTGATTACATTCAAATTATCGATGATTGCCGTTGGTTGGATCTAGGTGTTATAATGATAATAAGGGAAAAAAGAAAGCAAAATTATAAGTATAGGTACCTAGTACCTACTTATGTAAAAACGTAAATCGCCAATTTATAGGCAGTTTTTCTTATATCACACGACGTTAATGGCAGCACAGTATCCTCCTCCGTCACACACACACACACACACACACACACACACAGATGGTCCCTATAAATCAGAGTTCAACGCTCATAAAACGTTTATGCTTAAAGGTAAAATATATCATAATCTCATTATGTATAAATAATGTTTAACAATAATAAATTGACGTTCCGAAAATCGGCCGCCGCATAATAAAATATATACATAATATTATATCGACCGCCGGAGCAAAATATATTATAGTTCCATCGCGCAAGGGTAATTTGTTCGTTTTTCGTGATGGACAAGTCTTGAATAAAATATCTGCTAGACACCTACAGCAACGTACACTGTAGGTATATACAACGTGTTTATAATAAAAAATTTTCACTAAAATATATCATACCGAAATCATATATTTATACATATAATAATATTAATATATTACCTATACGTTTAATTGTTTGAGTATTATAATAGTAAGTATAGTGTTATTTATTATTATTATTATTATTGTTATTGTTTTACATATGTGTATCGTACGCCTATAAATATATATGTATAGTGTAAGGTGTCCCTTAAATCACGACCTGGTCTGCCGCAGCCTCAGCCGCTACCGCGTTACCTATACGCTCATTGTATTATTATTCCAGACGTAGAGAGAAAAAAAAAAAGAGAAAAACTACAACAACAAACCGACGACCGTTTCCAATTGCCGATCTCAGACGCAATAATCATTAATCAACGGCTATATTACGCATCTCACGCACACGAAATGAAAACGAATTACTTAAAACCGCTGCAGACGCGTCCACCACGTGGTCGCCGACGCTGCCGTACAGATGTTTTCAATACGGCGTTTATAATATATTCTCGCGCACTCGGCACACTGAGTTATGTGAAACTAATATTCCCTTTACGACGAGACTACCGTGTCGTGTCGGAAAAGAGTTGTTATATATTATTAAAAAAAAAAAAAAAAAAAAAAATGTGTTATTGCGCGCACCGGCCTGTATCATATAATATAATATATTGATATATTATTATTATTATGTTGAACAATATTTTCATTGGAAACCGCGTGCCACTCGTTATGACGTGAACCCGTTCCAGGAAATTATCGACGCAAATTGGATTTTGACATATTATTTTCAACTCGATATGACCGAAGACCACTGCGGTCCAGACGGTCCCGCGTGGGTGAGATGCTGCGCAGCCGGTATTATATTGTGTAGCCGATATACGTTCAATTCTGTGACATTGCAGGTCTGTAGAAGCCGTCGATTTTCCACTCTTTTCTATTATATACTTGCTTTCTAGTATCCCAAGAGATTTACTCTTTGAATGCGATTACATCCTCGCAAGACTATCAATTAATCGTACAATATTAAAATAGATACCCATCATTGACTATTCCGATATCGTGGTCTTTCACTACAGTTCTTATGATACCTCCCGACATTTATTAATCCAAATAGTCCACCGTATGGCAAATATTACGTACGTTTTTCGTTTTTTAATACATTTCTATAAATATCTTTTGTCTGGTATGTTTTTAAATACTTATTCATTATAACCACCATATCCGTTCAACTTATTTGGAACATTATTATGTAGCCATAGCTTAGTGTTTCAAAAACTTTTATGTTATATTACTAGCTGAATTAACCAGCTTCGGCCGAGTGAAACATATTTGTGTATCACCTCCCCGTCACCGTACTCATCCTACCCAAAAGATTTGTAATGTGGCAATTTTTTTTTGTTCCCACCTATTTTATAATCGGGGCAAAAAATTCTCCTGAACAGAACCGTCACCCTGGTGATAGGGCGGTGTGAATAAAAAATAATTAAATAAAACATATGTAAGCATTTAAAATTAAGTACCTAATCGCTTTATTGTTAATCATGTGAATCATAATTATTAACAAAAATCAGTTTTATTTTCATTGTAGTGCTTTGTGATATACGATGTTTTTTGTTTGATTACCTGCCGCATAGACAAACCAATCTGATGGTTTCCCAACACGGGAACAGGCAACATACAATTGACCATGTGAGAAACATGGATTTTCCAGATTAATACCACAAACACTTAATGATTGCCTGTGGGACTTTTAGCATTTCGGGTTTTTCTACTTAAATTGCTTCGTCGTATAGGAGGCGTATCAAATATAAATTATTGTGTCACATGCAATAATTAGTGATCATAGGTAACTTAACACTCTAATTATTTATTTATTTATTTATTTATTTTTCTAATTTAATTCGTGTATCAGTTTACAAAAGCAAATTCAGTAGAGTAGGTAACAGAAAATCCAAGAAAAACACACTTACGACATTGACAGTTTGTTGATGTTTCAATTTTCAACTTTTTTATTAAAAATGTACGTCTTTAAATAATATACATACACGAATAATGAATAAAAAATGTAATGGCATTGTAAATTGTTCATCTACCAAATCATTATAATTGTAAACGTTCATTAACAGAGAGCTCACAAATAGTCAACCACCATAGATGATGTTCTTGATCAGTGATTACATTGCCATGGAGACGATCAATATTATATTATCCATATTATAGTAAAGGCAGTTTTTAGGGTCTTTCCAGCAATTATTCAAATTTTTCTCGTTATAAAACCATCCTTGGACTTCAACAAACATTAAAAAAAAAAAAAAAATTGGCCAAATTATAATAATAATTAAAATAATAAATATAATATAATATTAAATATTATAAATAGTATATTATATTTATTATATTTTAAATTAATACAATATTAACAATTGTTGAGTTATGAGCTTACCAACACATTTTGCGATTCATTTTTATATTATAGATTTATTCCCATACGTAGGATCGTCTACCTTATATGCACCGTGTATAAAGCATTAGAGTTCCAAACGTACTATATTTTTAGATTTTTTTTCCGACATGTAGGCCAGTAAATTTTTTAAAGTGAAAAAGCTACTTTTTGATTAAATGGTTTTTCAACGAGGTATTTTCGCTTTACTTTTTCATTTTGCTTATCACTTCACCACACTTATGATACTTATTCTCAATAATATGCAAATGTCTTTACTTACACTATTACTTTAAATTTTAAATTTTAAATATTCACGAAAATCATTCCACGTGATCGGTTATTATATACACATTAGTGTTTTACATTATTATTAAAACATTATAATTAAGTATACACATTTCTGCAAACCATATTTATTTAAACTTTAGGTGTTTGGTATATTTAGTTAACTTCAAAGTTAAAACCTTGTCTATTGCGTTAGTTTTGAGTTGTTTAATGATATTATCGATCACTTAAGATTTGCAGACGCCGCTCCGCCTTTGAAAAATGCAGTGCAATGCGCAGTAACCTAACGTGATAATGTGATATCTCATTATTATAATATATTAAAATACAACTCGAAGCTTTGTTGTACCCATTTAAAAATATTTAAGACATTTAAATTTTGATGTATATTCAGAAATGAGTGTTATTTAAATTCCAACGAAATCATGGTTTTTGGATGTTTTCCCAGAAATAAATTCATACACTGGTTTAATATTAATAACTAAGTAAAATATATGTCACATAAGTGCTAATCATATATTGGCATACATTAACTATAATAAACTAACGCTGTTTATTCGATCAATCACTTTAACTAGACACTTTTATTCAGTCAATGACTTTAGTGAATAACTAACTCTTTTTTTCGAATAAATTAAACAAGAAAGAAACCATAAAAATATTACGTATTTATAACGGTACGACTAAAAATTAAAAATGTAGTATAACAGTATAATTAATATGACACTGCTGCATTGATAGATGGGACCATTTCTGTAACTAATTGATTTTAAATTGAGTACCACAAGACTCAATGTAAGTAGTATTAACATCAAAGTGATTTCAATGTACCTATATATTATTATTATCTAGGAATATTTTTTACCATCTACACGTATACATTATCTAAAATTATCTCATTAATGTCCAAAAAGAAAAAAATATTTTAAGATTTTAAGTAAGTACTTACACTAATATTGTATATAATCAACAAAATAATTAACGAGTTTAAAGTTTAATAAGCATAAAGTTTTATCCCACGAGGCCGAAAAGGCTGGATCCGAGATAAGATTTTACGAGTGTAAAGGTAAAACAAATCTGCCATTAAAATATAACCAATTTAAACAAGAAGAAACGGTAATCGCATCAAAACCACTACATTTCCATCCGTTTTTCGTGTAAAAGTTTTCTAGTTTATTTAATGACTTGTTCGCTTTTTCGGATACGTTAATTATAAACATCGTCAGACGGTAATATTCAATGAGTCCACTTTGTCGTAATGTAATTAGTAACGCATACAATAATAATAAAAAAAATCTCTTTATTTACTATAACTTCCTGGAGGCATTACTGAAAAATATAATATACAACCGGTAACGATTATTATTAACAAACCTATTGTTTGTGTAATAATTGACGTTGTTACAATAACATTGAAATAATTATTTTATTTCATTCTCTGTAATAATCCTGCAGTTAATAAAGTTGCGTAACTTATAAAATTAATTCAAATACTTTTTTTTTTGTACTAAATCATAAATATTTTTAATGTTTACAGAGAATTTATGACTTTGATTCAAAGAACTTTACTCAATATTTTTGCATTTTGATTTAACGTGTACACAATACTATGTGCCTATTATGTATCCATAACTTTGTCCACTTAAAACTTATATAAATTATATAAAACAAAACTTTTAGTACATTTTATTATAACATTCTCTATAGATATAATTGATACAAATACAATATTCTACAAGAAATTTTGTTCGTGTAACCTAAATATAATTTAATTACTCAATTTGTGCGTTTTTAATCACAGCGGATAACACGAAAAACAAATACGCTCCGACAATATTTGCATCAGGTTGGAAAACTGATTAGTACTTTTTTTTTTTTAATACGCGGACGAATAATAATTACAGGTTGTCGCTTGTTTCGATCGATGTTAAAATTGTGATACATCGATGTTCTCCAATTTTCGATGATACTGCTACTATATTATTATTATAGAATTTATGAGTTTTACTAATACTAATTATTTAGTTACAACCACCATAGTTTTTTTCTTTGGAAACGTCTGGACATGAGTGATTTGTGATAGCTGATGAGTGACGACTTAAAAACCAAAAAATATACCAATAAAAAATGTATAGTTATATAGCGCATAATATTGTTAAGTAAATTATTTCACACTACTTCCGAGACAATGGTAATAATGTATCAATAATTATAATATGACAGAGGACGACCTAAGAAAATTTGATCGTTTCTGTTAGTCTAAATTAAAATTGTACCTAAGGCGTTTACTATTTATATGACATTTTAACGGAAATCGTTATTTACGGTACTAGTCGGAAACGCGCGTTTCGTAATGTTATTAAAAAGCAGACAACCCTATTATATTCTTCTGCGTTTGTTCATGTCGTTTGTACGAAATTTCATTTCGTTTTTAGACTTCTGTACAAAGTTTATTATACATATATAATAATCATATTATTATTTCACCATCGTTTCCGTTAGTCTATCGTTACTGCTCTTGAGTTAAAAAATGCAGATACAGTCTTTGTCGATAAATTGATCATAATATAGTTATAAATTGGTAACATAGATTTTTGTTCAATTTTTTGTTCTTTATATTATACAGCATATTACAGTCGTTATTAAACAATTATTCAATAAAAATCAATAGATTATAATATTCTACAGTTTTTCATTATCTTTTGACTATAATAATTTAATTACAAATTATGATTTTAATAGAAAATTGTACAATATCTTCTTTCATAACGTAAATAACCTAAACCTGAATAATATTGTACACGCTCGAAAAGTGTTTTTTTCCCCGCTTTTATTCATTTATTTATTATTATTGTTGTTTTTACAGAAATACTTCTATATGCATTATTATACTTCTCGCAGTTTACGGTGCGGCGGAGAGATGGTGAATGATAAAAACGGCGGGTTTGATGAAAAAAAAACCTACGCCCTTTTTTAATATATTGCGAAATTGTGCTTTTGCAGTACTTTCGAATATCCGCACAAATAACGGAGCCCCGTTTACGAGACGACTTGGTGTTTGCGTACGAGTGTGACTGTTGTGTGTGTATTATAAGATATTCCATTATAAAGTCCAATTTCGAAGATTACAAACGTCTACGAACATGCTATTATATACAATCATAATAAAAGAAAATAGTCTCACCCAATAATGACAATAATAAAAATATCATTATTGTTTCTTTACAACGGTACGGTTTTATAAGCCAAAGGGGGATTAACTGCTGTAATTCCGGCATTGTCGGTCTCCAAGATTTCAGCGCAAATCGTTATTTGCCTTAGGTACTTCAAAAGCATCGGACAACTGCGGTTCCTATCATCATTAACGTCGTCGTTTGTTATTCATCCTTCTTTCGAAATATGGTTTTATGTAAAACCGCCAGAACGCTGAAAATCTGTAGAGCTGCAAGGCGAGAAGGAGGGTACCTATATATAGTATAATATACTGTGGGCCGTAGCTTCCGGTAGTAAAATTAAAAATAATAACCTGGTCAGTTGTTAAACACTGACTTAACCACGAGTCCCGAAATAAATAATAAGCGTATTGGTCTGATGCCGTACAAAAATCTGTAGTCAGTAATCCGATTACCGACGATCAGTTTTGTACTGTCGAACGACTCACGGCTTTCGTTTTAAATTTAAATACTAAATGCATTATTGTTTATTTTATTATGATAATTATTATTATTTTAGGTATAAGTTTACTCGATACTATACGTAAACAGTATAAACTTGATTTTATTATTTTAGTCACATTATTTGGCACTGATATATTGTTTTAATTATGTAAGTCAAAAGTGGTATTATTTAATATTTAAATATATTTTCACAAAAATACCCGCTCCGAGATTATATCGTTTAAATGCAATAAGTAATAAGTTATAACTTATACCTAATAACAATAATAATCGAAACAACGAGTCATTGAATTATATTTAATATTATTCATTATAGTTTGTAATATTATATAAATTCAGAAAATCAAGATGTTTGGTAATATAGAGTTTTTAACTAGTTTTTAGAATGTAATAAAAAAGCACTTGTTTTTTAAATGATTGGAATTTTAAACTATAATAACGGAGTTTCATTTAAATTAAGTACCAATTCGTTACTATAATATACAATAAATTATATGTAAATAATAAAATACGTGTATTTCTTTTCTCTCGAAATACCGAAATAAAAAAAAAAAAAAAAAAAAAAACCGGAAAATAAGTCGTGTCTTCAATTGTATTATAAAGTGTATGTAGGTACCTAATAATAATAATAATAATAATAATGCGTATATATTATTATTATACCTATAAAATATATTATGTAAATTAACCGAAACGGAGATCGAAGTTCACCTGTTGGAATCCAGACGGTTAAATTAAAAGTTATCTAAAACGGAACGATCCATGTTAATATTATTATGGGCACGACAACAACAGTTCTGTGTTGGCACGCGTTATACAGAAAATAAAAACAGAAAACACCCGTACCGTACGATAACCATAACACGACGTGTCATGTCGGCTTCTTCGACGGGTTTTTATAAATCGATATGCATAACAGTATTTCAGAACTTTGTAATACTGTGATAGCGTACGAGCAATTCAATATTTTTAGGTATTTTTTACTCGACACCCGCCCTATACCTGGACTAAAAAAAAAAAGGTAAAATACTTATATTAAACACATACATTATTAATAATGAATATTTAACGACTGACTTTCATATTCCTATGAGTACCATCTATATCCACCCAACCAGCCTTACAAGTATTCAAACCATATCACAAAACACTACATTCGCGCCGTCACTGATTATATTATGTTATGTTTACCTACCCTTAGAGGAGTTTTATAATATGAATGATTCGACCGATCGCTATCTCTTTAAATGTTTAAAACCTTCGTGCAGATACACCCCGTATAATGTAAATATGTATACACGATTAAGCAAAACCGTACGGCCTGTCCATCATTTTATATAGGTACCTAACTTATAATAATATACTATAACCACAAATGCCAAATGTTCGTTTACGTTAGCTGTTATTGAAACGTTTTCTGTTTTGGGATTATGCACATGGTAGACTAACACTGCACGAGGACGTGGGGGTGATAAAGTCTCCGGGCTCGCGAACACCGCTGAGTATTCTGTTTTCACACGTTTTCCGTGTATTTTTAGTACACCAGTGACGGCGTTAAAATTAGACGGTCCGACCATATAGTATATAGTCCGGGCCTGGGTTATTTGTTTTGGACGATTTCGGTTTCACGTCAAACGCCACCGCCGCCGCTGCGACCTACAGACTCTGCGCGTATAATAATAAAATGGATAATACAGTGACGTCTGGGAAAAGGGTGTATAAACGTATATAAATACTATCGCGTCTGTCCGAAATAGGTCTTCACAGAGCAACGCCGCCACCGCCGCCACCGTCGTCGTCGTCCGTCAAATCCGGACAGACGGACGGACCGCATGCAGCGCGTTCGAAATTCGAAATTGAGAGTCGCGTGGAAGTCGTCTCGGTCGAAAAAAAGGGGCGAAATTATTTAGAGGGAAAAAACGAATTACAATCGCTGCCACCACGCCACCGCCACTCGTCTACGCACAAATCTATATACTTATACATTATTATATATACTGTCAAACGACAGGTCGATCGGTCGAATCGTTTTTAGGAAGATCGCGACGTGATCGTCTCGAGCCCGACATGATGCGTTCCCGACGCCGACGTTATTTAATCCAAAACTCCTCCCGAGTGTACTGGACCCCCCGGCGAGTTCCGATATCCGTGTATTGTGCTTAAAATTTCCAATCACATTTTTCATAGGTCTTTTAAAAAATACTATGTAGGCGCATACACCTATTAGCATTGTCGTTTAAGAGCTATATAATATCCATACACATATAATATACTTATTACAACTGAAAATTGTCTCTTCGTACATGCAACAAAATTACAGTAATACGAAATTCACAAGTATATCCTAATTATTTTGCAGACCATTATCAGCCAGAGATAAAATACATTTTTAAAACGGCCAAACCACTGCAGCCGAGGAATAATATATCTATACAGCATATAATATCTATAAGGGTCTATAAATTAAGATATATGCGAGCCATCCATCGCTGCCACTGCAATTGCTCTGTATTTTCGAGACATTATTCATCGGACAATACGCGAGAGTGTATTATGTATTGCACCCGAATACGGTATAATAATAATAATACAACCGTGGCCCTTGGATGAACCGCAAAAATGCCCAAAAAAAAACCTTTTTGAATGGTAGACAGAAGACACATATTTATGCTAAAATGTCGGTCTATACTATATCAAAATAACGTATACATTTCGCGAGTGAATAAAACAGACAGTATACCATATTATTATACACATACATTACCGCATAACGTATAATACTATATAAATATATATATATATATATATACATATGTTTGTTTAGGCCCTTCTTTTATACCCTTTGTATTTCATACGGGTTATTTTCTGAGATTTGGGTCAGTGTTAGGATGTCCTTTGTGGATTACACTGGGAAGGTTTTTATTATTATTTTCTTTTCTTTCTTTCTTTCTTTTTGAACATTGAAAGTTGTGAACACATTTTACAAGATTCGAAATCGTTAAAAAAAAAGACGATAGACTAGATTTATACATTATACACTTTTCCTTCCTGTACGCGGTATTAAAACTTGAAAAAAAAAACAGAATTACTCTCTAAAGATCTTTAAAATAAAATGAGAATTATTATTTTCTTTTAGAAAGTTCGATTATAACGAGGAAACTCTACCGAAACACTGCGACCGTTTTTTTTTTCGGACGTTTCGAAACAAATAGACACTGACAATGGTCTGCTGATGTACCCAATCAATCATCGTCTGTCGAATCTTGACAAATTTCCGTAGGATTTTAACTGTGCGTATAGTTAAAGTATACAGTGAAGGTTCTTAAAAATTCTACGGATGCCAACAACGTCCGGACCTCCTCCAAATAAACGAACCTTTTAGTATTGAGACAAACCTCCAGGGCTTTTACCATAATGACGAAATATTGAACTGCAGTCACGTCACGTTTGGTAAAGTGCCGGCAGTCTATTTTTTCCCTTCGGCGCAAACACGATTTTTCAACACTGAATTTATCCATAAGATACTGATACTTTTGACTCGAATAAGTGTTGAGTTTCTATGTAACACTATATAATATTATAATAATATTCTGGTGATTCTGTCAAATATTCGATAAATAAAATAGACCCCACTGAGACCGTTTTATACGGTATACTATACGAAATTGAATTTAAAACTTATCACTATAATTATTGCATTAGAACGGTTAATAATATAGATAGATAAATCGGCTTTTCGTATTTTGTTAATTAAATTTTTTTTTTCAAATAACATAATTGATTATTTTCAACAATAAATATTTTGAAACTTTTTGAGAAAAAAAAAAATAATAATAATAATAACATTAGTTAATATTTTATTATTTATTTTTTTATTTTATTAATTATTTTAAGCAAAAAATTTGGATTTATGCCATTATAAATAGAATTGAAAACATTAAATATTTTATATTATATTATATTATAAGACGTTGAATAAATTATTGTTATTTTCATTTGATGTAATGTTATGTGATAATAATGTTAATAAAACTTAACTTGAATGAGATTTTTTTTTGAGTTTAATAAAAAAAAATATATTATAATTGTTTGAACAAAAATTAAAAAAATATAAAACGTATTGTATTTAATATTTATATATTATCTTTATGATGTGTGTGTGTGTGTGTGTGTGTGTGTGTGTGTGTGTGTGTGTGTGTGTGTGTGTGTGTGTGTGTGTATGTAAAATCATGTACGTTAATAATAACATAGAATATTATAGTGATTTTGATTTGTATAAATCTACCCTCTCCCAGGCCAATTTAGTAATAAGTTGGTTATCGGATGAAATACGTGGTATTAGTTAAAATCCCAAGTGGTTACCCATCCTGGATCGGCTGAATTTAGCAATGTTCAATATATGGTTTAAGTTTAATACAAAGTCTCTGATTAGGAAATTCATCATGCCACGTCATCGACTTTATTATTCAGCATTAGTCAAGGGGCTTTCAGAATTCTTCCTTGAAAACTTTTATTGGGGTGTTGCTGAAATAATGAGACGCCATCGCACAGACATTTATTACGCCTCCTTTTCATAAGATAAAAATTATGTTATTCACAATACACTCGACCAAATATTATAAAATATAATATTTTTATGATTAACCGAACGGCCATAAAGAATATAATGAAACTTATTAAAATATCAGTATCGACAATTGCTACACCACACAGTATTGTCCTTACTATATTATTAAGCCGAAACTTAGAATAGAGCAAATACGAGATACGTAAATGATAGAATAAATTAAAACCGATGACGATTCATCGTTGAATTGTTAATTCAATATTCAACTTTTGTTTAAAATCAAACAAACCACCACCACCAACAACAACAACAACAACAACAACAACTAACAAATGATAATATCGTGTTATTATAAAATATATGATTCTCGAGTTTTTGTTTGCGGTTTTTGAGCCGTACGAATAATATAACGTTATCACCAGAATTCCAGCAGCTCATCTGCCTCGGTAGAAGTGTTTATTGTGCAATACATATATACGCATACGTCCGTATCACCGTTTCTCAGATTATTTTTGACGTTTTCGATACAATAATATAACATAATTCGACGCAATAGCCGAGCGACGTTACGAACCGTACATATCACGAGATAGTGATTATATTATTATTGTTGTTATACGGAGAGAAACTTGACAGACGGAGCACAATGGATGGAATGATGGCGTCTGTGCAAAGGAATTCCAATCGCTCGAGTACTATTACAGTCAACTACACACCAAAAACGAACGGAATTGGTAAAACGGTCTATCGCGGAGTGCACAATCGGAATACCCTCGTATGGTAGCGCTGCGACGGATGTGCCTACATATATAATAACAGTAATAATAATGATAGTATAAAATATTATTATGATAACAAACTATATGAATCAAAACTTAGCGACGTCACCCTAAATACTCCGAAAGTGCAGAGAGACTATAATAATAATTATGATATGTGTTATATCACATACGTATTTGAAATTTCGATTTTTCGAAACACTCGCTTCTGCCGAACCATTCCTGTGTCTGTGGAGGTGTGTGTGGCGGACTGTGATGCATAAGTACACATAAAACCATTTAGGGAGTATTTTGTAGTGATATTTTAATACTACTTTTTGAAAAACAATATAAGCTTTTTTTCTTGTGTATTACCTATTAATTAGATAAATCTTTAGACAATTTTGATGATAGGTTAGGTTAGTTTAGAATAACTATACATATTTATAGATCGACATTTCAACGAGCATTTCTTATGACATTTATAATATTGAAAATATTAGTGGGTAATTAAAATTGTATTAATAAATACTATAGATTAATACTACCTAAGTAGGTACAAATGTATAACTTAATATACTTATACTTATAACTATATCTTATATTTTTGTGGAATCATTAAGAAACTACAATACCTCATGTTAGAATTTTAATTTAGATATATCTAAATACATCAACATTTAAAAAAAAAATCATCTGCTTAACTATTTATAGTAAAAAAAGGTTAATACTTTTCAGAAAAAAAAAGAAGTTTGTATCGCTACAGAACATTTCTTAAATTATATAAAAAAATAAATAATTTAAAATATGATCATTAAATAGGTATACTTAAAACTTCCAAAACTCAGAACTTAAAAAAAATGCATTATTAAAGGAAAAAATGGAGTGATCTTACGCTAGCTATATTATTCTGTAGGTATATATATTTAACTAAAAAAAACCATACTATGTGTATTATGATTTTTAACATAAATTATGTATATTCTAGTTAAAGGTGGTTTTAGAAATAATCATAAAATCTTAAATTAATGTACTTAGCAGATTACAACGAATATTGATATTTATAAGAAAATACTGACTTATAATGAATTATGTAATAGAATCCAAAGTTTAAAGCAAACAGAAAACCATAAATGTCTTCAAAATGATATGCTTACTTAAAATAAATCTATTTCTTTGATCTTAAAATGTGTAATCAACACAAATAATATTGTTCCGACATTAATTGGAATTTAAAGTAATTTAACAAAATTTAATATTTATTAACATTTAATTAATATCATATTGTTAAGCTTTGATAAATATAAAAACGAATAGGTCTAATTTAAAATCATATGAAAAAAAAATATAAAAGCAACTTTATTAAATATACAAATGTACAATTTATATTTATATATAAGGTACAAAGAGAGACGGTTAATAGCACTAAACACAAATACTAAGTGATTTTTTCTTTTATATCTGTTTAATTACGTTGTGAAACAAATGAGTTTTATCCATCCGTCTTCCCTCGTCAAATAAACTTACTTTTATCTTAAAAAATATACCAATTATCTTAATAACCAAATTTACTGACCAAATACTGAGAACTTAATTTTCTTTTAACTAATAAATAGTCTTCTACATAATTAATTAAAACTAACTTTATAGGAACAAAGTAATATAATCAATTACATACTATTATCTTTATGTATATTATTATATTATAATGAAAGAACGTAAGAGTCGGTTAAAATGATAATGTATTTAAATATATATATACTTTTAAATAAAACACACAATCACTTTTAAATATATTTATTATTTGTTTTTTTGTACAAATAGAATGTACATAAAGTATAAACAAAATAGTAAAATGTAAACGTGATAATATTTAATAATAAATAACAATGTAACTGTTACGTATAAGATAATGACTAAGACAATTTGACAGAAAATGCATCTTTAATTTTATAGACTTTTATTTTTCATATGACACTATCCGTAATCTTGTTATCGATATAATTAATTACCACTTCAAGTGTGTTTCAAATATATTACTGTTTCAATTGGAGAGCTAACACTTGTGGGCCATGGATAATCACGACTTTACTCGTTTTGCCTTTTTGGCAGCACGATTCCAATTATATTTATCGAGAGGTCAACGAATATATTATGAAAAATCAACACGATTCTACTCGCAATTTAACGGCCGCTATAAAATATACACTAACCGTTTATGTAATATTATCTAAAAATAATTTACGATTTAAAAAACTTGTAGACAACATTACATAATATAATTATTCGAGTATTGATATTTCCTTGGGCTGTTAAGAGATACTATCTAATGCCATTTTTAAATTTTTAAATTACCGTCGAGAATACAATAATAAAGTGCATAAATCTATAATGATAATTGCCAAACGATTGTATTGGATGACAAAATATTATTACAATGTGATCGCGGATTGTTATTACAACAATAACCGATATGTGTTTTGATTATAGTTTATGGATGCAAATCAATAATATAGTGTATGAGTGCATTTATTTATATTGGATACATATATTTGTACAGTAAATAGTTTGATCTCGGAACGAACTTTCAAGCACCCACGCGAAAACGCCCAGCGCGGAAATGTAAATGGAATATAGATACGGTGTAAATTATATGGTCGATGTTTGAGTTTGGCACAGTTTCCGGGAGTCGAATGATTTCCGAGTCGGGCAACCGTCGGGTTTTAGGTGTTTACATGTATGATATATTATGAGTGTATAATATATGTACTCTACTGATGATATTAAAACGCATATTATATACATATAATATGTGCGGTACGTGTTGAAAATGTGTTTTTCTAAAACGTTCGTATACAAAATAATAATATATTATACGGTGTCGAAAGTGCGTGTGCTATCGCTGCAGCTGTGAGTTGGTGTGATACAGTACACGGGCGCCAACGGTTTTGGGTGGTGTTGTCGGATGGGCGAGGGGGACAACGGCGAGGCAATGACAAATATAAACGAAAAGCGACCCCGATGGACGTTATTATTTGTTTTTAACCGGAAAAATTACACGCGCGTCGCGAACGACCGTGTATATTACATATTAGGTATACTATATATATATATATATACGTGTAATTGTCGTACACCGCTACTGCTCGCGCGATGAACCGTAATACGCGTGTAAAGTCAGAGAGAGGAAAAAAAGCTATCCTGTGGCGGCCGTATAATATAATATACGATCTGGAACGATGTGCATAGGACGCGTTCGCGGTGGTGTGCGGGGCGAAATGACTGTTAATTAAATTGATTAAAAGGGCACACACCGCCTCTCGCGCGCGCATTTATTATATTATATTTATATACGAACGAGCGGCGGCGGCTGGGTGATCGATGGCCAGAGCGAACGCCCGAGAATCGAGTACCTATATAGTATATGAGTGTATATGTTTCAGTATATAGCTGGACGTGCGAGTAAATTGAACTCGGCCGCCGCCGCCGCCGCCGCAGAGAGGGTGGAAATTTATCGCGCGCCGATCGAATGAGAGAGGACGACGAATAAAAGGCCGACGGCCGTGTGTGTGCATCGGGGGGAGGTGGTGGAGAATAAAGAAAAAAGTAGAAGTTAATTATTAACGATCGGAAAGCAAACTGGTACAAATTGTTGAACCGGAGCCAAACTGATTTATACACACGGGGATCGCGAGTGAGAGACGCGGCGCGAAAGCGAATGAAGGAGAGACTACCAAGTCTGATGTGTGTGTGTGCGAGAGAGATTATGTGTTTACAAAACCGCACACACACACACACACACACACACGAGTATATCCACTACTATATATAATCATATAGTGTGTGTGTGTGTGTGTGTGATAAAGATAGAGTGAGCGTGAGAGGTTGTGTGACAGTGTGAGGGGCAGACGGCGGCGCGCGGTATTGTCTTTTTTCGTATAATATGCGTATGTGTTCGTCTCTCCGCATTTACACCTATATAGGCACAGAGCTCGGCCGAAGAGACGATTTATTTCGAGGAGATTCGCCGAAGATTACACGCGTTGCACCGACTATACGCGGCGACGACGACGTAAATCTCCGGCTGATCGATATTATATTCGGTATGCGGCGACGGCGTCGTCGTCGATGACAGCGCTTTCGCGAAGACGAGTATTATTCCTGCGCTGCGCTGCAGCCGAGTGCCAAATCGTTGTTGCCGCAGGCGATCGGGCGCGATAAACGCAAACACCGTCATACGCCGGCAACAGTCGTAGGAAATTTGTTGTTCGTTAAGTCCGGTCCGGCCGACCGACCGACCGACCGTCGTAAATTTATGCCGCACGAGTCTGCTCGTCGGAATCGTCGTTTTTATTTTTTTATCGCCCGAAATAATAATAATATCATATAAGTACATACGAGTAACCGCGAGACGACACGCGCGCACATAGAGCACATTATAGCTAGAGCACACGAGCGTAAGTACACGATAATCGTCGTGTAAAAATGTACCTCGATCGTGATGTTTAAAATATTTCATATTATTCTACATATCGTAAAATCTCACTAAAATGAAAACTTCTAATTGGTCCCTCGTTTAATAATTAGTTTAATATAAACATTGCGAACAATTTCTACGCCGATTTACTTTTTAATTGGATTACACGATAACCCATTAAATATTTGTATAGGTAATAACTTTAAATGATAATACAATTGGGTTTAACATGAAGAGAGTTGATGGGAGAAACCACCCACTATAGCGATGACACTCTTGTCTATGAATAGTTAAAACTAAAATAAAACCGACAATACCAAACGGAATGAGACTGAATTATATTTCAATGGATACCTAACCTAACCTAACATACCTAACTAATATTATTACCATTTGCGAGATTTAAACCGTACTTACGAGGTTATTTGTCGTAATGATTATAGAACTGTCTTGATAGGATAGGTTAATCTCAGCTTTTCCTAAACGATAAAATTAAAAACTTTTCCTCATCTCAATATATTGTTACATTTTACATAGGTATTATATTATAATATATTATGAAAAGCATATTCGACAAAGTTAAGCATTCATCACTATATAGTTTATTTTATTGTAAGTAGATATACTTTCGTGTGCTGTTTATATTTTCGTGATTTTAACTGAATATGTCAGATGATATATACATTTAATTGCGAATTCGCACGCAGTAAATTTACACAATTTTTAGCGCGTGTATCGAATCCCTAAACATGACGATATTATACGACTCATGATATTGTATGCGATAAAGAATAAAAACACAATTTTCGCAACAGCCTTTGCGGACCCACTATACTTCGTCGTCGTTGTCGTCGCCGTACGGACGAACAGCGAGCATATCATTATAACATACGTATATGCACAGGCACCATATATACCTACACGATTATATATTGTAATACTGCGACATCTACGCAGCCGTGAGAACCGTGATGAATGGCGCATACGCCGCACGTCACGATCAGACACGATGTCAAACGCCGTATAATATAGGCATGTAATATATACGACCCTCGTAAGTTTGCGCACGTGTGTGTGCGCCAGAAGCGTTTTTAGCATTCCTACGCCCGCGGGGGGACCGGTAATAAAGTAATGCTTTTAACGGTGTGTATACATGTAATATATATGTGTGTGTGTGTGTGTGTGATGTGTTCGCGACGACGAGCGCGTGACGCGAATCCGTAAAGGGTCGCGACCGAGTAGATGACACGCACCTCAGACCGATCTGGAGTATTGGTACCCACTTTTCAAGGAGGGTCGAAAGTTTTTTACCGTTTCCCGGGCCCGGTATAGCCGATCCAAATATGCATTTTTTACCCTCCGATTATCGTCGTATCGTAGGCATAGTGATGCTGCACGTCGTACGGCGACGACTTTCAAAAACTCGATCTCGATACACGTATAGCCCTCATAAATACCGCGCCGTGACAACTTTCGTCGCCGATTATCCTTTTCACAGTATCCTCTCTGCATGTCTCTCTCGATCGCGCGCGGTCGCTCCCCCGTGAACACGTGCAGTGTATATAATATGCGATGCATCGGGTTTTCGGAATTTTATTTCCTCGCACCGGCGCGCGGCGTGTGCTCACGCCGAATACGTCATACATACGTCGTACTATATTAAACACACCGCCGGGTGGAACGGACGTATGTTTTTTTACAGCACGCACGCGGTGCACACAACTATAATACGACAACATACGTCCGCCACTCCCACGCTCTCTTTTACCAATCGAGAAGCACGTCCGAATTTGCATAGGATAACGAGGTGAATAATTATTATTGCTATTAATCCAGAACTGGCCCTGGGGTTGTTATACGTTTATTCAGTGTATTATACAATATAATATGTGCACTGCTGTAGTATATAATACCTATATGAATATAATATGTTTATATACATATATATAATACCTATATGAATATAATATGTTTATGTATATATATATATATGCGGATACGGATACGGCAACGTTGACGTTTTATTATAAAACTATAATATTGTTATGGCAGCGACAGCACACTATATTAACAATAACGCGCATGTGTGCACCAGATTTCCGTTTAAATGACTACAGGTGACAGTCCGTTGTCGGACAGTTGTAAGCCGACGATTGGACGACACTCGACCGGGTCACATACTAATAATATTAATATATTATAACTGTTTAAGTCGTGCGACTTCGGTTTTTGGCCGGAAAAGTTATACTATACACTAGTGTAGGTATTTTATGTGTGTGAGTACAAACGTTGATACTACAACGTAAACCACTTCGGGAAATGCATTAATTACGGTTTAACGCATTTACCCGTTTTTGAATAATTGTAAAAATGGTAATTCCCATCGTATTTTACTTATCTAATGGAACAATACAGTCCGATTAGACAAACGCGTTCATTACATGCATTATTTCTGTCCGAAAATTGTATGAATACATTCGTATAATATAATATTATATAACAGTGAAACAACAAAGTGTATTTTTCCAGTAATCGTTTTACGTCTAAATTATATTTACTTTAGTTAAAAATGATTCAATACGATTAAAATGTATTTATAGAATAATCACATTGAACATAGATAAAATAATATGTATCTTTTTAGATAAATTATTATAGTACCTATTATATTTCCATTTTTTAATCGATTTTTAGAAACCACTATGACAGTATCCACATGTACACTGTAAAGATAATAGACATGAAAATTACAAAGGAAAAAACTTTGCAGATAGAATAACCAACGAGTGGTGTCGTAACGTGCATATTAATTTTTAAATAGTTTTAATATTTTCGCCAAAGCAAGCATTAATCTTATTATAATACAACAAAATATAACAGCTACAAATTACGTGCGACAAAAGAACATTGGCCATTGTCGGTGGACAAGCGAGGTAAAATTAGGTATAGTTATTAGGTATTACGTACGTCAAGCGTTATAAAGTACCTATTTTAAGAGTTCAGATAAAACAGAAATTACTTCCTTTGGTAATGCAACTGAAATTCATTAATATGGTATATAATATGTTACCAGAAAATTGCAATGTTTTGAACCGGCATTTTATTATATGCCTATAGCCCTTCTATGTATAGAATATCGAAAATTAATTTTTAAAAAAGTATACAATAAGCATATACAACTGATAAAAAAACATAGACCAACAGAAGTTTACTCTATACTGTTCGATTCTAGCACCTAACCAATGTTCACAAAGGTTACAGAGATAATATTACAATGTTTCAGATATTGTTGTAGAGCTATACATAAAATAATATAAATTACATAATTTATTATTTTTATTATTACTTATGATAATAATATTATTTCAGGTAACAGTTGATGGTTATTATTGCTCAGAAACTAAGAAAAGGTATTAAAGTCTTTATATTCAAGTTTCAAGGACGAAATTGACAATATGTCTAAAAGATTTAGTAACGATTGACGAAGTTCCAATGAACATATATTTGCTTTACAGACAATTTATAGTAACTAGAACTAGATGAGGTTTCGACATATACACACGCAAGTCAAAATCTCCAAAAAAAAAAAAAAATAAAATAATTTTGGGTAATATTTGCGTAAGATATTATAATATATAAGTAGATATTAAGACGTTTTTCTTAAAGTTGATTTTTTCACATTTACAGCTTTAGTTACGGTGTGGAAATACTGAAGTCACTCACACAGCACTTGTTTTAATTACAATTGATATTAGAAGCAGTCCCTTGACCCTTTTAAGTAATCGCGCAAACAAGTCGTTTTAAAAATAATAGTTCTGCTAATTGGTGAACACCATAATTGGAATGTTCACAGTAACTATTCTACCAGAAAAAAAATCAAAAACACACACACACACACACATATATTATAATATTAAAATGTATAAGAAAAATACGCCAGAAACAGGTTAAACAAATCTGATAAAACACATATGAATATGTGGTTACACGGCAGACTATACGACTTTTTAGTATTATTATTATTATTATTGTTATTATTATTATTATTATAATAATCATAAAACAGTGGGCAGAGTGCAACGCGGAATCTTTAGAACGTCACGTAGTAGGAACACAAATAATAATAATAAAAATAATAATATTATAATATACGTGTACGTGAAATACGTCTTCATTATAACCACGCGTGTTATCCTATTATATTATTATGCTACAATATTGTATTAGTGCGCGGAACAGCCTGCAACAACAATGATATTATTCAGGACTTGTAACACGACTGTATATTATAATATATATTATCCTATGAAACGGGTTGTGCCACAATAGATTCGTATTCGCGATAAAAAAAAAGCATTTAATATATATATATATATAATTTAACTACTTATGTGTAAGTGTGTGTGTACACATTTTTGTACCCGTGACAACGGTGGTGGTGGCAGCGGACGACAGATAACAAGTGGAAAGAACTCCCGCCGAATGGCAAAACGCGCATACCGAATAATATAGAGACGGTCTCTTCTACGATAGACATGTGTGTCCTTTATATTATATTGGCCTTGTTCACTTTTAAATTATTTTTTTATAAAAAAAAATACCTATTGCTAGCCAGTATAAATACTTAAAAAACAAAAGGGACTTTTAAAGATCATCACAATATGTATGTTGTGCTTACTACTAGTGATTTTCCGTTCATTCATAAATTTCCATTAAGCATTGCGTTTTATCGGTCAATAGAATTTTTGTATATTATAATAAGAAATCTTGTGTTTTACAATATATTATCTAAAGAAATTACACATTTGGACTATTTGTTGAATATATTTTATTCTCTACAGTTTAAATTTGTACTTCGAATAAAATTGAATAATACATAACATTTTACAGATCTAATAATTGTATCATTAATCATTATTTCTTTCCTTAGCCTATCATAAAATATTTAAACTATAATTTAAGGTATTTTGCTCTAAAACTATTGAGTAAGCCGTATTATTGAAACAAAATTTACATGTTTTTGTATGGTTTTATAATGGTATCATATTAATTTGGTCATTTGGAGTGTCATGCAAATTAAATAAGTACCTACATATCTACCTAGAACCTACGACTTACGAGTGCAAATAAACATAGGCGCACATAAGGGGTGCTAGCCAGTGCCAGATTTAGAACAAGTGATGATTTTCTTGCATTGGTTTATCAGCGCAAGTATTGATTCCTGATTCGTCGTAGGGGCAAGTTGGTACCCTGTGTGGTTTAAAACCCTAAAAATAAACAAATTAATAATAAACCCTATACAAAAACAAATTTAATAATGTATATAAGCACTTTTCTATAAATATTTATTTCCCTACCACTCCTGATTTAGAATCTCGTCCGGTAACCAAATCGTGTTTCTTATAATTTTAAAGTAATTTTTTTTTTTTGCATTTGTTGAAAAAATTAACATTAAATGCATTTTTTGACAATTTTAGTGTATTTTCTTAGTTTTTAGAGCATTTTTCACAAATTCTTCTTAAAATGAATGAAAATTGTGCAGCTGGTTTTTTTGCGGTAACAAAATGTATGAAAGAGGTATTCGGTTAATTACTATAGTCTATTATTAAGAATAAGAATGCCCACTTTCACTCATGTATATTGAGCCGTCAAAACGGCTCAAGTGACTCGACCCAGTCAACCCCCCTATAGTGAGATTCATAAAGGCTGTGATTTTCCCGTTTGAGTCTAGATAGGCAGTTTTTTGTGGGTACTCATTTTTAGTTCTTGGAAGTTTCCCGTTTAAGTCAAATCAATAGATCTATAAAGAAATTGACTGATTTATATAGCTAAAATATTCTATAGATATCTGTGAGCCAATATTATTGGAGATAGATAGCAAAGGTACAACTCAGGTTCTGTCATATCAGTCATGCCCAAGTCGCGGTCCGGATCCGGTCCGTGGAAATATTCTATATGGCCCGTAATCATTTTATAAAAATTAAAAATTTGTAAAAGTATTATAAGTATAAAATAAAAATAAAAATTATACTTAAAAAAAAAAGTTTTTTCAATAAGCTTTTAAGAACTACAAAATATTGTACAATTTTCAAAATTTTCAAATTGAATATAGAACAATGGACAATAAAATGTACGAATGAAATTAATATAAAAAAAAAACCATGAAGAAACATGAAATATTATACTTAATTATACATATTATACGGTCTAGTATAAATATAAATTTTGAATGTCGCCCGCAAGTTGAAAAAGATTGGGTATGCCTAGTCCATATAATATAAATGTGTCTAAATAGGCTTGAAACACTAGACACTGTAGTACATAATAATAAAATAATTAAAATAAACCATTGAAAACATTGTATATTGGTAAGTTTACATAAGGATGGAATAAGTTATTATCATACATTTAATTATACTATATACATTATATTATATAATTTATATAATTTTACGTCGTAATATTTTAAAGTATTGTACATTGACGTGATATTATATTATACATTATAACGTTATAGCCGTGTGTAGTATAATACTATAATTGAGATTACTGATTGATCTGTGGCCACAGACTAAAATATAATGTACTAGAAACGTACAGGCGAGGGGATGACAGGGAGCTTTCTGATTTCACACTTTCTCAGTGATTTGGTTTATTAACTATTGTTTTCAGCGCATCTATGTCTATTCCGTGTTTCCGTGGTGCGTCGTAGTTTTTTACGTAAGAACATAATGTTATAATTTAGAATATTACTGGACGTTATTTTTTCGTTTATGGATTTTCCTTGTGATCGATCCGTTTGTTGTATGCGAAATGTCGACTTCCACTTTCGTATCCTGTCCGTTCGCTATTACGTTTCGTTATTACAAATTTAAACTTTTCAAATATCATATTGTATAATATGATTATTATAATACATGTAGTTTTTATTTTATTATCGTTTTTCTTTGTCATTACCTAATACCTATAGAAATTTTTATAAATATGTTTTGAAACATAATAACATGATAATTTGAATATTATCAAAGAAAAATTCCCAGGAAGACTGATTTCACTGTGAGGTGACCAGGAGTGGCCTGCAACACATGCCGACTCAGTGGAGGTGGTCGTATGCCAGATATTGTTTTCCACCATTAAATTGGAAATGTTACTGAATGTAAATATATAAAAATAAATGTACTTTGATTGAAAGTAAGATTAGTAAGAATAAAATTATTTGAATTGGCCAATATTAAAATTCTTTTATAATTACTGTAAGCCAAACTTATGAAAAATCTTGTATTAAATTTTCAACTCTTAGCTACTTTTAATATTATACAACATTTTTTATACATCTAAACTACAAAATCATATAAATATTCAAATAATAATAAAAACATATTGGGCCTATGTAATCTTATAATTTTTGAATCACTATAAGAATAACTTATGAGGAACTTTGTATTAGATTTCAAGTATTTTGACATAGCTAAAAAAAATGTATCGATATTTATAGTAAAAAAAATTACACAAACGAATATTTAAAATGCCTATAAATAGCCTTAAAATAAGCGAAATATTTTGAAAATTATATTTTATAAAAAAAAAATATACAAATCTAAATAACTGGGGTAATATTTAAATTATCTACGACTTGTTTCTTTCACGGTCACTCATATTTAATCCCGATTATGGCCATTCACTATACTACATAAATATGTACAACCAATTGCAATAAACAAACACTGATTTGGAATTTTTCATTTCCAATGTTCGATAATATTAAAAAAAAAAACAATTATTATTGAACAATAATATGAATTCAATAAAGTTTATATGCATTTCCAGTGGTTTGACAGTAGGCTTAGTCCTACTGTTTTACCAATATGGCAAACGACTGGATAAGTGTGTTTTAAATTTTTAGACATTGTCATGGATGACTTAAAACTAAATTTTAGGTTTATTTTGTTAGTAAAATATAATTGCTATTTTCATTTTAATAAAAATTTAAGATTTGTATACCTGATAAGATTTTTATATACCTAATATTTTTAAGAGTTAATTATGTATGAGTAATCTTGTTTCTTCTTTCAATATAATAAATATTCATAAATTGTACCGTGTTTCAGAAGATATAAGTGACTTATTTAAAACCAATACAGTGTACTCTCGATTATCCGTAATCTTCCACGGAATCATCTACATACAATTGTATATAAAAATCATAAAATTTTTAATATTTTTGTAATATTATATGAATGTTCAAATAACAAAAAAACATGCTATAATATAAATTTCCTGAAAATACTATTATAAATTACCTACATGATTTAATTTTTTAATAATACATATAATATGTAATAATAACATTTTTGTTTTAATTTTAATTTTGAAGATTATCCGTGGATGCCAATCCACCCTATATTGCGGATAATCGATTTACACTGTACTTAATTTTTACTCAATAAGTTATAACAATTAATCAAAAATAAATTCTATTTTATTCTATTTTTACACAATATTATTAATGTTTTTGTGTTAGTTCATCAAACAAAAAAAGCGGGCAAGTGGGTACCGCTCTGCTGTACATTAGGTGCCTTGTGGATCATTATTATATATTATAGGAGGGTTAAATTTGAATCCAATGAAAGTTATCATTGTGTACGAAAAACGATTCTGAACGAAGATGATTTGTCAGCCTAGGATATAATTTCCAGTGGTTGGTGAAAAAGGTAGTTTATGTTTTAATGGCCTGAATACACCAAAATTTAAGATAAACTTATGAAAAACCTTGTATTAAATTTTCAACTCTTAGCTACTTATACAAACAATTTTATGAATTATACCTATAAAATAATTTGCAAATATTCAGGAATTTGATAAATTGTTGTCAATATTTGAACTTCAAATGCTAATAAAAAAAATTGTGCCTATGTATTCTTATAATTTTTTAATCACTATATGAATAACTTATGAGGAACTTTGTTTTAAATTTTCAAGTATTTTGATGGGGCCAAAATATTTTATCGATACTTCAAAAAATCACGAAAATAAAACGCCAATCTAAATAACTGGTAAAATTTTCAAGTATCTACGACATATACTTTTTGAATAATAACAAATATTTAAAATCATTTGAGGATAAATCGTTATGGTTACTCTAATTCAGTGTTTCCCAAAGTGGGCGATATCGCCCCCCTGGGGGCGCTAGAGCTATCCAGGGGGCGATGGAAGTAATAAGCTTAATTGGGGGGCATTGACTTACAAAAAGGGGCGGTCACTGTATTAATTTTTTTCAATAACATTATGTAGAATGTAGATTGTACCGAATATTAACCAACTTCTAGCAAAACACCAAGCACATCTATCTAATTAGGATATATATTTCTTGTACGTATACCTAAACAGTATAATATATATTATACAATAATAAAACATAATACTTATTTAAAAACAATTAATTAATTTTCCAATTTTTCATTGCATTTAGTCTTAGTGTATGATTTTGTACCTATATACTTTTTTTTAAGGGGGCACCTGTCAGATTTTTTTTTTTAAGTGGGCGGTAGTGATAAAAAGTTTGGGAACCACTGCTCTAATTCGTAAAAATTTAAAATTCAAACGCACTTGAAATTTTTCCTATAATGATGCGTCGAGTTTTCTCTATAGATACTTATGGAAAACTTAGTGTTCTAATTTTAATCCTTAGTTATAAACACAAAAACTTTTATGATTTTTCAACTTCAAAATTACTTGCAAATTTTCGCGTTTTCGATTTAATTATAAACTTTTATAAAAAAAAATTGTGACTAACGATTTTTAATTGTTTTTAGATACAATAAGAACAACTCATATGGAACCTTGTATTAAATTTTCAAGTGTTTTTGGTCATCCAAAATTTTTTTATCGACACTTCAAAAAAAAAAACTCATAAAAATCTATGGAAAATTTCTATGGTCTTTAAATAACTCAAAAAAAGTCAAAAATTATTAAAAAATTATACCATAGAAAGTTTCTATGGTCTTTAAATAACTACAAAAAAATCATAAATTTTTAACTGTATATAGATAACACTTACATAAAAATGTGGTCAAATTTTCAAGTATTTACAGTGATTAGTTTTTGAATTACAACCACATAAAAAAATCAATTTGGTCGAAAATTGGTTTTGCGTAAAAATTATCGTTTTTCCGTCATTTTTTTTTTTTTTTTTTTTTTGTTTTTCTCGATTTTTTTTAACTGTTAGAAAATAATTACTTTTGACCTCTATAATGCACCAAGGATATTCACTTTTACATCAGAAACCACCCCCAAAGTTTGAAATTGGAGCATTATTTCAACTAGGTATGCTGTACACTGATACAAAAAAAAAAAACACATCATTGTAAAATCAATACATTCATCACTTCGTTCAGAATCTAAAATATATTGTAGCGGCTATAGATTTAAGATAAAACCACATTTATATTTATCATATAACTAAGATAAGTTAATTACAAACTTAAGAATTATTGACTATTGTTTATACATTGTATACCTTAATTATTGAAGAAAATTATAAAGCGATTATTTTCTCCTAATAATTTAATTAAGAAATTGATCCCAAAATGAGCTTAGAAATTAATGGCTAGATAGGCGCTAGACGAGTGAATTTGTAGAACAAAACAAGAGTTGCAGCTAAACATTCCGTTAGTGACTCCACATATGTGACTATAATATAAACACCACAATATCTTAGTAATTTATAAACGCGAATACCATGAACTTTTTTGCTTTAATTTTTTCGTTAAATTAATAAAAATTATAAGTATTTTAATAATAAAAAGTCGTATGTTAAGTAAAATTGTTTTTAAATGATACTCTAATAATTGTTGCTAGTTATTGTGAAATCGCTTTGCAGTATGTGAAGTCACCAACTACATGTTTGTTTGGCTGCAAATATAGAAAATATAACCACTACTGCAAGCTATAGTCTAAGACTCAAATATATAAGGTTGATTGTAGTGTGATAACTGTGTATTTACAGTTGAGTAAAACAATACAACACCTTATTTTATTTTAAAATTTTTAGTCTATAATTTGTATACAAATTAGTAAATATACTTGTTAAATGCAAGACAATACTGATGATTTAATCTAATTTTAATACTTACTAATAAACTATTAATTTTTTTTATTTTAAAGGAAGCAAAAAGAATATACCCTCACCCCCATCACAACCGTCTCCGCCACCCTTGCCGCCAGCACCACAACAACGACCATCACCGCCACTTCCACTGCCATACCCACCCCCACCACCAGCACTACAACAACAACCACCACCACAGCAAAAATAACAGCTGTTAACGATGCCTCTAATGGGCAAATTGCGTAACAATTCCAGTAAGCTTGTTATTTTTAAAATTAGATTCAATTGTATCTTAAATATTTGCTTCTTAATATGAAGTATCTATACTTAATACTTATTAATTTAAGTAAATAAAGGTACTTATACAATATTAGTCTCGTTAATGTGTAATTTTTTAAAATTTAAATATATCTGCTTTTTTAATATCATGTTTTGTTACCTGTGATTTTTAAATTCATACACCCAACACATTATATTAGAATTTTTTAACCTCATCTCTTTTATTTTAGACTGGTGAAAAAATTCGAACGAGTCGTAAAGTTAAGTTAGTAAAGTTAGTTCCGAAAAGCCCGTTGGCGGTGGTCAATGGTTTAGTCGGGGACCATTCATTGATGTACAAGAGACCCGACAACAAAATTACAAAGCTGTGATTGAAGTAAGATATTATTTTATTTTATGCTCTGTGAAATAATATACCTAATTATTAATAATTATTCTTTGAAAAAATTTAGATTGATGGACAAATGTATTTTGAAAATCATACTTCCAAGACTCAAGCCAAACAGAACGTATGTGAACACTATTTGCGTGCTATGTTGGCACACAAATCAAGTAAACGATCTGCAGGTAATTTAAAAGTGTTGAACTTTTAATATTGTTCATATAATATATACATGTATGTATAATTTTTGTCATACATTTAATTAGAAAATGCTGCAAGATTGAAATCAGATCAAGACGAAGAGGATTTCCCATGGGTGTATTTTTCTTCAATAGGAATGCACTTTTTATGCGTCAATGAAAACTACAGCCTTGAGTTACAAGAGCTTATAATTATTATTTATCATATACTATATTTCTTTATATTATTATTATATATACATTACACGTACTTAACTGGGAAGTAGCTTCTGTTTACACCATTAAAGCGAATAGAACTACTATAGAGTTGATAACTTAAGTAAAACTTCAATATTTTTTACATAATATAATGATTAGATACATAAGTGATAAATAATATCATTAATTTTAGAATATATAACTAAATACTGCTACACCTACAATAACCTATTGAGGTTACATCTTAGACAAAGATATTTCTCAATTTAGTTATTAGCTTGAACTCTTACGACCTAAAGTTACAATAAAAAGGTTTTTACCAAAGCCAACACATCAATGATGCACAGAAATCAATGCTACAAATGGTTCTTTTCCCCTTTCATGGGCGCCGTGTGCAGGGGGGCTCGGGGGCTACAGCCCCCCATGAGCTTGGTAAAGCGGAGCTCAGGCCCCCACGACCTTATACGCCATATTACGGCCTTATTACGTTTCTTATATTATAAAATTAAAAATAAGTCATAAGTCATAATAAATAAAAAATTTTGGTTATCTTAGT
>VUJU01002200.1:0-40990 GCA_009835225.1 Aphis craccivora | reverse complement strand
TAATTATCATTGGATTCAAATTTAACCGTCCTACAATATATAGTGATCCACACGGCACCTAATGTACAGCAGAGCGGTACCCACTTGCCCGCTTTTTTTAATTTATTATAATAGTGTGGCCACTGAATTTCGTATGACGAGGAAATCAATGTTAAAATACTTTATAATTTATTGTACACGAATTATTGTAAATTAAATAACAATTTTGCAGTAGAACATAATAGCTATTACTAAATAATCAGTTATCACAATTCGTTAAGTCTTTATACCTTCCGTGAATTACGTTTAACTCGCTTATATTTTACTTTGATGTCTTCTAATAAACCATAGTCAATAATTACCTACTTATAATTTTCCGGAGAAATAAACCGATGACTATCGTGTATTTTAATACTAAATAGATAATAGTATTATTGTTAATTACCGTTGAATCATAATATTTGTTTTGTAAAATTCAGCACTTACAATATTATATTTCATTGTTCTGTTTTAAATAAGTCAACTAATAAGTAGGTATAATAATAATTGTAGAATCGTTTTAATTTTTTTTTTTTTTTTTGTTAATTTTTTTAAGCTCGTATAATAGTAGATTTCAAAAATGTAAATAACTGTACTAATAACTGTTGAAGCACAACTTTTACGTAAACCGTCAAAGTAAAACGTAACGTTTATACAACACACTATTATTCTAGCTAACTGCGTTTCAGAAATAACTTGACATTCTTATTGTGTGAGTGAAATTTAAAATATATTATCAAACTTTCTCGCTATTCGGCACCACAATGTTAGCAATGTTCGTTTGTCTTAAGCTTTTAACGTTGCACAGTATTTCGCTGAAAACGTAGTTATTCTAGTGGAAAAATTTAAAATTACGCCCCGAATTTATTGTAAGCATAATAATTATCTTCTAGGATAAAAATGAACTATTTATATTAGGTACTATAAATTTCAGACTACAATAAGCAAACATGTCTTGGTACCTATCTATTATAAACGTTAAAAATTGCTAATATTTTTAACAAAAAAAAAAAAACTAACTTTGAGTACAATAGTATTTCGTAATACGGCGCAGACGCTAAACCGTTTTATTCGTGACTCATCTCGTAGGAGTTATATATTCGCAAATTTCTGGAGGAGTAGTAAAAGACACATTGCCATTTCAGCTTTTGGCCGTAAAGAGAGTAGTAAATGTTTAAATTAGTCGATGTTATTCACTCACATGAACATAAAACTCTAGTTTGTTCGGATGTCCCGGACGCGGTGGGCACCATCCACCTCCGTCGCGTATAATTCGTTCACCGAGAAACGTTTCCGTTGTAGTCGACGACTTTGCACCGAGGCGAGCGCAACTCGAAGGCGCGCGACGGCTCTGTCGTTCCGGCGGAACGTTTTGTGCAGACCGGAGGGATAAAATTAAAATTTACTGTGATGTGTATACACGCCGTCCTGTTCGTACTGTAAAATGTATATATTATATTATTAGAGAAAGTTAAAATGCATTGAACAAAAAAGTTGTTTAAATCTCGTCCATGGCAGTTGAACGTCTGAATTTAATTCATTATGTTTAAACTGCGAAAAAGGTACTTTTTACGTGAAATTATATCCGGGATATTTCAAAACTATTGATATTTGCCTTATATACGTACCTATGTAATTTATTACATTCGCACTATTTTATGTTTCGATTAATATTAATTCTTATTAACAACCGAGAATTTTGTTTCAAAACTCAAACTCAAACTCATACACCACTGATTTTTATTTGAATACATCTCTATTTCATACAATATAAATTCGTTCGTTACTCAATACTTTATTTTATACACGAAATTAATCATTTTAAATTAATATTTCACCTTTTAAGTATATTGATTGAAAATAAAATCTCAATAGGTATTATACATTTTAATATTTTAGTTCAATTTCTTTTATATATATATATATATACCTAAAACTCATTTTTAATATCTAAATATCTACTTATTTGTAACCATCGTTCAATATAATTTCGTTAATGGTAAAAATAATATATATATATTTCGTAGATGTATTCTTGTATATACCTGTATGGCTGTATATAACCTACATACTAAGAATATAACTACCAATCGATAAAATAATATAAGTTTACAAATCGTTTATTATAATAATTAAATATCCAATAACGCATATTCTTAATACCCATAATGGAAATTCAAATACTCTGCATAAACTTCTCTATATGTATAGTATATGTTAATTAATTTGAAAGTCAGTAACCCTAGTTCATGAAGTAATGTGAATAATTCAGTACAGTTTTTTAATATAAAATATGATAAATATTATAATTTATGGTATAAAAAGAGGGGGCATTAGTCATTAACCCACTGTATAAATATTATTTTATTTAAAATGTACACAGTCAGCGATTTGAAGTGGCTTGAAGACCTAAAGTTGGTAAAAGGTTAATTTGTGAGGTAAAAGACTCAATTATGGGCAAAAGTGAAATTTTATTTATCTACTTATAACTAGGCTGAGACCTAACTATAGATGTAAGCTTCAATCATGTGGACGCTCTTGATTATATTAAGTGATAAATAATGTAATTTACTGTAAAGTATTTTAAAATTAAAATATGTTAATGTATTTATTTTTGTAACTTGTGAATGTTAAAAATTTGAATAACTACTAACTAATGCAAATATGTTTTTTAAATAAGTTACTATTTCGTGTAGAACTGTAAGCTACGGCTAAGCACTATCTTTTAAACTTTTGTGAGGACTGGACTTAGTCGAAGAGTTTACTTGCTACTATAGTAGGCATTTAAAGACTTTCTCAAGTACTCAGATTCATGTTTTTGTATTCATAAATTTCAATTATTTCTATTTAAATGTCATGAATACCTAAGTAGATACTATAAAAAGTTATACCGGAAAAACATCGCTAATGGTATTTATTTTTTTTAATTATAATATTATTTTTTATGTATTTACTTAATATTAATATATTTAATAAATATGTATTAAAATTAGTTTGTATAATAAAATTCATAAAACTTGTAAATCATAACTAATATACGATGTTGAATACAACGCTTAAATAAGAATTGATCAGATCGAAACTATAACTTTACTATAGATAAAATATGTAAACATTTAGTGTAAATTATAGGTGATGCAAGAAGTTTTTTTAAAAATTAAATTTTTATTAGTTACCTAGGTACCTATATATTTAAAATATTTTAAAATATACAAAGTGATCAATAAGCGCTCACTTTAAATTTTTTTTTTTTTAATAATGAATTGATTCTAATTCTGATTTTTTGAATATTTTAAATATACTTAAATGTCATATTATTTAAATATTTTTAGATTTTTGTACTACTTTAGGAGTATTTTGTGGCGTTACAAACTTTTATTTTTCAAATGAGAACTCTCTTTTTTTACTATAAATTATTTATAGAATAATTTTTCTGATAATTTTGACGTATCAAAATCAATATTCAAACCAGTAATTTTTAAATCATTTAACTTCGTGTATTAAAAATAAAAATTACACGTTGACGACTTTCATATTATAGGTTTCTAATAGGTTTAGTATTTAAGTACTCAGTACAAAAAACTTCAAAAATTTTAAAACATGATGTTTAGCCCTTTAAGTATATTTAAAAATTCCAAAAATCAAATTTCAAATAACTTTAAGTAAATAAAGTAAATGAGCACAGAACATTGTAAATAAAACACACCCTGTATCCTTTTATTATTTACGAAAAAAAATTAATAAGCACCTACTACGGCCATAACGTACATCGTTAAAATGCAATTTGGTTTAATTTTGTAAGTATAAACGATTTAGTAAACTTTTCACTAGTGTTTTATTATTCACTAATCGCTTCGCCTTAAAATGAAAACGTGTTACCTATTTCAAACCTTAATTTTATTATGGTGTGCAAGGATTTTTTCAATGCGTTATCAATGTTATTACTGTACACATACGATTCACTTATCGATTTGAATTGTGTTTACCATAGGAATGAATCCATTGAACGAATTTTTGAAGACAATATAACGCCCATGTGCTAATTTTTTCAACGAGGAAGGTCTGCAACAGGTTATTATCAATTTTTGTTTCAGGTATGTTTTCTAAAATGTGTATCAAATTTCAATTGTTCGTAAATAAACTGAAAAATATATTATATCACATAAATAAACATCAAGGATCTATTTACGTTGGAAGGACGACTAATGCAGTAGGTATGTAGTAATAACGGAGTATCTAGAATACTCTCCTTTGTCAACGTGCACCGTTTAACGACATATGAACCGTGCATAATGGGACGTCTTAAATAACAATTTAAAATTCAAACTATGTTTTCATCCTAAGACCTTGAGGTAATAATATTTCTTTTATACTTTATTAAAACACACAAACCCTTAACACATCATTGTTACGTTGTAAACGGCGTATATGTATATCCATTCACTTCGACCCACTCATGGTACTACCAGTACTACCCGTATAGAACTGTAGACTGTCTGTAGTAAAATATTACAAATATTGTTATTTTTAGCCTACACACTCACCGAGAATACTGTGCACGATCTATTGGTTCTCAAATCCAGATGAAGATCTTATGTATAGGTAAAGAATTTCCATGACTTGAGTTTCACCTGCAGTAGGTTAACATGACATTAATTTGCTAGCATAAGGTCAGTTAAAAAACATCAATCCGATTTTTCAAAAATCGGTAGCCATCGAACGATGAAGTGTGTATCTCTGTGTGTGTTAAACAATGGACGGGAGAAAAGCATTAAGTTCCACCACATTATTCGATAAAAATTTCTAAGCATCATTTCCCTCGGTTAATAGTTTTATCTTTGATATATTTTCTTCACATAATATGACATTAATTTTTACATCCCACCTTTTTTATCAAAATGATTTCTGTTTTTATTTCTAATTATCTATTCTTTCTAATTTAATATCTTAATTTCACACCATGACACATGCATATAATTTATATTAAACCAAGTGCAGTATTATATGAACATATAATAATTTTTAATAATTGTTGTAATTTCTGCAGGATATTTAAATAATATAGGTACTAAAAGTTTTTTTGGTAGATAGACCCTTTCACAATATTTATTAAAAATCATTTACATTTCTTTAATGAATAAACTTTATAATAATGATTTAACTCAATTCTTTAGAATCCTTATTTATATTTTATAATCATTATATTTTGAAGCACAATTAAACTTGTGTCATTAAACTCTGCAACAAAGTTATTTTTAATTATATTTTTTCAATTAGTGTATTTTAGTAAATTTAACATTGAACAGGATTATCCACATCCAAAATATATTCTAAGGCATAACATAATAACAAACAAAAACTCATCATATTGATAAATTATAAATAGGTACCTATCGTGCTCATACATTATAATGAATTTTAAATTTAAATGAAAAGCTAAGTGTTCCAATTTAAAATTTGCTTATTGAATATTATCTGTCTCGTGGGTTCTGTGCTTTTGGCTGTTATTAATATATATATATATAAGTATTAAGTACCTACTCTTGATATAATCATAAATATGATGGAAATGCGAATTAACATAATACATAAAATACTATCAGCATGAACTTAAAATTGAATATTTTTCTGAAAATAATATTCGATTTTAGCTATTAAATTTATGATTATACTAGTATTCTAGTTTCAATATTATAAATATTAATTAAAAGTCATTTATTGGGTTTAAAAACAATATATTTTTTCTTTTTTTGATTAATTAAATAATGCCATAAACATAAATGTCAAAAGGCAAATCGAAATGATGTATTGAACAAACATTAATTGCAAACAATTACGACATAATACTAACATAATAAATTACCTATATACAAAAACTTTAATGTTCATATTGTAACTGTTGATTATGGAATTAATATTAAGTATATTAAATAACTTTAATTCCACTGTCCAATATATTTATCGAGTTTATCCAATCAAAGAAGCCATACGTCAGTTAAAATAAATTCATATCACAATATTATAATGTACATACACATAACACAGTGCTCACAACAATTGATTTAGATGAATAATTTTATTTTGACTACCTGCCATAAAATTTACACACGACACCATCGTTTTCGTAAAATATCTACCTATATAATCCAGCGTAATTTCACTAAACCTGATGAACACCAACCGATCATTTAGGACATATACTAATAATTATAGTATTGTAATGATAGGTACTTCTCATAACTAAGTAATACTAAAAAGAATGGAATCATCGTAATCATTAATATATTCACCATACTATTATAATTATAATATGTACAATCGCACTGATGTTTATATTACGATTATATATATCTGTGGTCATTTATTGTTTTATCTTTTACTTTGTCTAAAATAAACAATCCCACTGGCTCTTATGATACCCGTCGACCATCGGACACTTGGACACAACGACACTCTTCCTTGCAGCGCCTTTGGGAGCGGTCGTGTATTAAGGGCTAAATAGTATATAATATCACCAAATATTATTTTTTGTGTTCTAAATGATAAAAGTGTTATCTTAATAATATCAATAGTACATTACTCGTGTCTTTGATTAATATTTTTATTTTTTTTTTTTTATCTCTTACTCTTGCGTTCATCGAATACCCGACAAGTCAAACCTAACAATCAAATAAGGGTGAGTTAATTTGCTATTTAATAAAATTCTTATATGCGTGTATACGTAATTACATATTATATATTGCAAGAACGTGTCCATTTTGCTTTATTACAATATATAAGTATTATACTATTTATTTTTAATAGTTTACTATTATATGTCTATAATAACTATAAAATATATACTTAGAAGTCGTTAAAAAATTGAATATTTACTTGAGGAATCGCTACAAAAACTAAACGTTGAAAAGCACTGATCTAGTGACAATTGAGATTTGAGGAAATGAGGAGTGAAATAAAAATTATTTCCTAGGATAAATTATTTAAATTTAAAGCAACCTTTTCATATATAACGTATCTCATAAAAATATAAATAATTTTAAGTAATTAATAAAAAAATAATTTATGATTTATTTCAACTACAGGATTTTTCTAACCGTTTATACCACACATTTTGTTAAACATACTCATGTTTGTGATTGGATACGGTGTTTTTTTTCTGACCAAGTTTTTCCAAACCAAATTTTTTCTGATCGTTACAGATACCATGACAACCTAACAATAACTAAGATGAAACTAATATTATATAACGTTATAATTATACATTTAACATTATAGTACCTATACTTATGTTGCCCCTATCAACCAATGATTACTATAATTACGTTACCATAGTAACCTCGTTGATATATTTATCACTGTTGGCTATTAAGTCGTTTAACGTTATACTATATATTTTACTGGTATGGCGTATCCGACTATAATACGAGTAAGTCGATTGAATCCATTATAAAGTATATAATATAATAAATATTTTATTCCTATATAACACAATGATAATGAACAACAATCGAAAAAAAAACAATTTATGCTACAAATGTGTTGAAAACGTATGACGTATATTAACCAATTCGGTATATATAAAAAAAGAGACCATTATTATTTGTTAATCTGGTGTTGGCATTGGTAATAAATAATTGGTAAATAATACGCAAGGCGACGTGTAATACATCGAGTGTTTCGTATTATATATTGAAAATGTGTCTGTGTGTATACATAATATATAATAATATATAAATAAATATCAATCAATGTGTCCGATACTTATCACCGACATATACTCGTATATTTTACGAAGGTTCTGTTTCCATAGGCCTCATGCCATTTTATTCCATCTCGCCGACTGCAATTTTAGATTCTGATTTTACAACAATAATGATGATGTGTTTGTTTGGTTTTCCTTTATGTGTCTATCATCACATTATGGAGCAGTAAAAATACTTCAATCGTCAAAGTCGAGAGTGATTTATGATAATTAAGGCTAGGATTTTAAAGCATAATATGCTTCTTTTTTATATATATATATATGAGATAGAAATCTAATTTTTATATAAAAATTCGTATCACGTCAATCTGATTCCAAATAAACCAATTTATTTTTGCTTTTTTCAGTTATTTCAGCAGTAGAATTGTTATATGTTTATTGTGCTGCTACATAGTATTAACAAAAATTAAATTAGGTAATAAGAAACGAAAAAACCCAGAATGCGTTATAAGTGTTGGATTGTTATTGTTTTCGTTATCGACTTGTTTATTAAATATTATATTATGTAATATTAAATATAAAGATTATCGATCTACATATTATAGCAAGCAGTAACCTGTAGGTACGGTCAGTATGCCTACAACATCCATATCGAACGTTTCAAAATTTAAGATTCAGTGTTGTAGTTTGAAACCTCTTGAATGAAGTATGCACCGTTCAATTCAGTGGATGTAAATAGTCGTTTTCTGTGTACCTATAAAAATATTCCATCGGAAAATATAGAATCAGTTTCACTACTGCAAATCTACAGAAATATATGGTAATTAATTTTTCAAATTTTTTTATTTCTTTTTTTAACTAGTTCCTGTTATTTTTGGTCATGTGTTTTTTTTTTTTTTGCTCTTTTAAAATTAAATATTGTCAACTCGATAACTCAAACCTTTGATAGGTAATCGGAATGTTATTCAGTAATTCGAGTAAATGCTCGTTCTCTTGAAAATCTCGTGGTAATTCGAATAAATCTAAAAATCATTCATTTAAGTACACTCGATAGTTCGAAATTAAATTTTGAGAACACGTGACAATTCGAAGTTTCATCCGTTCAACGCCCAGTAATTCGTAATATATTTATTAATTTATTTTTCTAAATCTTTTATTATCTAATAATTTACTATACAATCGTGTAGAAGCATACTATTTTCGATAATTTTATTATTGAATTATTATCGTAAAAATTTTATCGTTATTTCTTAATCGTTTCTTGTCGTATTTTAACTCGTCGATAGCCGAATGTAGTTTTGTTTTAGTTTCGTTTGGTTGGTTGTAAAGTAAAGATCTTCTTAAGAGTGCGACTAATTTAAAAAAATACAAGTCTGACAATTTTTTGAAAAAAATGTATTTTCATAGAATCTAGTTTAATTTACATTTTAAGAACAATAAATACATAGCTTTAATAGGTACCATATAAATTTTTGAAATATTTAATAATCATGTAGGTACGTAGTTATACAATAATAAAGATAACGAGCAATAATTTTTTTTCGTAAGTCTCAATAATTAGAATTTTTTAGATTCTGAGCGGAGCGATGAATGTATTGATTTTACAATGTTGTGTGTTTTTTTTTTGTATGTGTGTGTACACGAGAACGTGTCGAAAAAAATGCTTCAATTTCAAACTTTGGGGGTGGTTTCCGATAGCAAAATGAATCTAGTTGGTGCACTGAGAAGGTCATTTTTTGTATTTCCCAATAATTTTCAAAAGCGCCGGGAAAAATCAAAAAAAAAAAATTAAGAAAAAACGGGAATTTTTACGCAAAACCAGTTTTCGATCAAATCGATTTTTTTTATGTGGTTGTAATTCAAAAACTAATCACTGTAAATACTTGAAATTTTCACCAAATGTTTATGTGTTAAATTTTTCAAAAATTTTTGACTTTTTGAGTTATTTATAGACCACTGAAATTTTTGATTTTTTTGAGAAATTTTTTTTTGAAGTGTCGATAAAAAAATTTTGGATGACCAAGAAGTTTTGAAAATTTAATACAAGGTTCCTTATGAGCTGTTCTTATTGTAGCTAAAAAAAATTAAAAATTGTTAGTCACAATTTTTTTTTTATAAGCGTTTATAGTTCAAATTTTTACGAAATCTGTCGAAAATACGAAAGAGAAAACTCGAATCATCATTATAGGAAAAATTTTAAGCGCGTTTGAATTTTAAATTTTTATGAAATAGAGTAACGATAACGATTTATCCTCAAACGATTTTAAATATTTGTTATTATTCAAAAAGTATAAGTCGTAGATACTTGAAAATTTTACCAGTTATTTAGATTGGAGTTTTCTTTACGTGATTTATTTTTCAAAATATTTTGACTTTTTTAAGCTATTTATAGACAACTGAAATTGTCAATTTTTCTAAAAAAAATTTTTTGAAGAGTCGATAAAAATTTTTTGACCCAATGAAAATACTTGATAATTTAATACAAAGTTCCTCATAAGTTATTCTTATAGTGATTAAATAATTATTAGGATACATAAGCACAATTTTTTTTATTGGCATTTGAAGTTCAAATATAGACGAAAATTCGTCAAAACCATTAATATTTGCAAATTATTTTGTAGGTATAATTCATAAAAATTTTTGTATAAGTAGCTAAGTGTTGAAAATTCAATACAAGATTTTCCATAAGTTTAGCTTATAATAATCATAAAAGAACTTAAATTCTGGTATATTCAGGCCATTAAAATATAAACCACCTTTTTCACCAACCATTCGAAATTATATTCTAGGCTAACAAATCATCTCCGTTCAGAATCGTTTTTCGTATACAATGTACCTATCATTGGATTCAAATTGAACACTTCTATATATATATATATATATATATAATAATGATTCATACGGCACCTAATGTACAGCATAGCGGTATCCACTTACCCACTTTTTTTTTTTTGCTCTCGATATTTCTATAATACTCAGCACTTCAAACTTTCGGTAACTCGAAATTTTTTAAAAGTTCTTCCATCTTCGAATTATCGAGACTCGACTGTACACTTCTTTTTTGCTTTTTTAAAACAATCGTGTGCTTTTTTAGTTGCTTATTATGCTTTAAAATCCGACCTAATGATTATCAATTCTATTTAATTTATACTTGGTAGAAAAAAATTACATACCTATATTTTATAATAATTGAGAAATTAATAAAAAAAAAATGTTATTAAACATCGTGCGATTTTTTTTTTTTTACGGCCTAATCGAAAATTGTACATTATTTACTAACACTATACAAATAAGTTATAAAATATCCTTAGAAATAGAATCTGGCAAACCGTCTGCTCTCATCGGTTTACCATTGAATTACAATTTAACACATCCATTACAGTTACCGCTACTCAATGACGAGGTTCGAAACCATCTATTTGCAAAACGTTTTTTTTCGATTTTAAACTCGATTATACATAATAAGGCATATAAATAACAAACATGATTGACAATTTTATTTGACAGAAATTAAAAATATACCTACCTACGTTAATAATTTACGAAGTTTTCCTCACTATCTAAAATCAAATTTACACACTACAGAATATTTAAGTTAACATTATTAGCATTTTTGTTCTTTTTTTTTTCTATTCGCAATAATAATGTAATTGGTTTAATTTCTGTATGCTATTCGTTTTTCTTGCTAATGTGTTATTAAACTATCAAACTAGAGATAGATACTTATAAAAATACGATTATAAACCAAATCGGCAACCGAACAACACGTTAACACATACACGTAACACATGAATAATACGTCGCCGTATTATGTATAACATTTTACAAATATATAGTTCGATATAATATCAATAACGTTTGGATTTTTTGGACCGTTGCAAATTCAAGGACTCATTGTCACTGTCGCCGTCCAATATAATTCGTACATGGTAAATGGAATCTTCGGATTTCGAAAGAACAACAAAAACCCTCATTGTGTTTACATAATTTTTTTTCTACCGTTAACCACACCCACACACATACACGTTGGCCATCCGTATCAGTGGTCCTCTAGTATCTGTACCCGTTGAACTGTCAGTCAAAACTCCAAGGACTATCAGTGGATACCCCACCCCCGTAAACGATAACCAGAAAAGAGGAGAGAGGGCTGGATGTCGATCGCTTTATATACGTTCGCCCGATCCACCGTCAGCAACACATGAATTGTTGTCATATCGTTTGTCTAAAAATCAATAATAGTAACATATAAAACGTTAAAATTAATATTATTAAATTATTTTTAATAAAACATTGAAAACCGTTTAAAAGTTTAATCGAGTGTACTTGTTTTGTATTAAGAATGAATTATCTAGTTGTAGCGGTCGTGTATGCGACTTCAGTGTTTTTAACAGTGTGCGGAGAACAAACTAGAGAAGTATACATACAAAAACACGATAAAGTTCAAGACCTCGAAACCTCGGCTTCGGGATACATATACAGGACGGATGGACAAAACCCTCCGATATTCATTAAGCTTGGAGAAGGCAACAATGAAAAGTTCGATGCCATATTGGAAAGTAAGAAACAAGTTTGAGACTTTTATACGAATTAAAATATTGAAATATACGAGTTATATCTCATAGTAATTAATTACATATTATATAATTGAATATTTCTTAAAAGAAAAACAAAAAATTCTTTCATTTGAAACATTTTTGAGAATTCTTAAGTCAATTATCCATAGAGTTTTGGCATTACACTAGATAATATATATTATATAATAAGACATTTTTTTTTTTAATAAAACATCATATAATTTGATAAAACGTTATAAACTACGGTTTTATTTTTGAAAATATAAATAATTATGGTCAATTTCATCAATTATTAAATAGGCATACGTAAAATGCATGTATTCTATATGCCAGGTTTCGCATACAAATTTAAAATTTAATAGACACTTTTCAAATAATATATTCAAAACCAAAAACTAAAACTTTCAATAACAATTTTCCTTTTTACTGCTTTAGCACTATATATTATGCAAACCATTCTGCGTATACCGAAAATTGTATGAAATATATACCTACTGAACACCATACTTTTATCGTCAGTTATATGAGGATTTTATTGCACAAGTTTTAGTTGAATCAGAAATAATTTGAAAACTTTGTGTTATAAGCTCTTCAAGTAAAAATTCAAATCACAGACCATCACATGCAAAACTTCAGGTAATCTAATCATTAATAGACATAATATAGCCATTATACGCATGTTATCAAAATCTCAAGTAAATGTATCAAAATGTGTATCCTCAAATAAGGGAAAAGAAAAATGTAACTCCAACATGTAGTTTAACAACCCATTTTATAATCACATAATTGTGTACACAATCGATTGATTATATGAACTCAACAAAATAAATATTTTAGTTTGATTATTTTAATGCCTTTTAATATTTCAATGCTATAATTAAAAACATAATATTAAAATACAAAATACATAACATTAGTATATAAAATAAAAAATAAAATTTGGTGTTTCATACCATACTCGACAAAACAATATTTTTTTATTCATTCTAAATTTATAATTTTTATATTAAATAACAAAAAATATATTTTAATAATAGTATTTTAAATACTAATGTAATGAGTAAAATGTATGAACACAAACGGAATTAAATTTAGTTTTATTGAAGGTAGTTATTCGAGTTTTAATGTAAATAGTTGAAGGTCTTTATAATTTAAAAATTATAATAATATGACAGATTAACTTCAACAAATAAAAAGTTTAATTTTTTTATTTTATACATTCATTATGTGTAATACATTAATATTGAAATATTTTAGTTGAAAATTTAAAATAATCTAATTATTATTATTTAAAGTATCATTGTTACATAACTTTTATTATCCACCAAAAATAACGACATTTTAAAGTCGTTTGTCTTTTGATGATGATAATAATCATTCAACAATGTCTTACTGTACGAAAAACTATGTCAAGATTGAAAAATGTAAGATTTAAAATTATTTATTTAAACTATGACAAAAATACATTCTTAAATAAATGTCTCGTGAATAATGCATATAATTTATTACACAACTTAAAGTATTATTTTCAGCAAAAAAAAAATGTACATTTTAATGTAAACAGTATTACAAATGTAATGTAAACACATTATATTTTAGTTTCATTTATTTTCTCTATTGGTCCAAGCAATTTAATTTGTTACGTTAAATATTATCTCGATTAATAATTGGCTCACATTTTATCCATTGGTTGTATTTTTATGGAATATTAAAATTATTACGAAAACGACCATCAATAATAATGTCAATAGTCACATCTGAGACTACTTTAGAGTTTAGATAAATTACCATTAATTCCATCGATTAAAACTGATTGGTATGAAAATGATTATTTTACTGGCGAACTTCTTTGATTTATTACTTTGGTAGTTTTAAAATAACATAAATCGGTGCGGTTCCCCAAACGGCACAAAGTTAATCATATTTGTTTGTTTGAATAAAATAACAGTCCGGAACAACGACATACATTATCGTACTAGAGCTTAGAGATTAGGTAACAATTTTTTATTATTAAAAATGTATATGATTATATAATAAATAATGGCCCGTGGTAAGGATTATAAATTTCAGAAAAAAAACCAACTGTTCATAGCTTTTATTTTATGATGCAAATATTTTGGATATTATATTATTATTGTTTATAGCATAAAAACTTTAAAGATATCTAATTTTATGAACTAAAAAATTGTGTTTAAGTTGATTTGTTTCAGAGATTATTTGTGTATTTTTAACTTAGGTAACCTACTGATTTAACGATGTAATATTATTATTATAGAGTATATAATTAAATAAGACAATTATTTTATCATACTTTCAACGTTAGTAAAGATAAATAACTCCGTTTCAAACTTTTATTATACATTCTATAAATAATAAGTATAAGATTTCCCATGTAATGTAACCAAACAAGCACTACAATTTGAAGAAAAAAATATATAACATATATATTGTATCAAGTATTTATGGCATCAGATAAATAATAATAACAATAAGATTTTTGACAATTATTGATAAATTATTTTTAATGCAGAACGTGAAAATAAATACTTGAATATCAATTTTGCGCCATGCTTGACACTTCTAGTCCATATATATCCATTTTTAGGATTCAACTTATCAGAAAACAGAATATGAGACATAATATGGTAGTATTATTATAGAAGTATTTCGTATAAATATTATGTTCATTATTAATAATTATTTTATTTGTTCTGTACCTATTTATTTTTGGTTCTATAAATTTCAATTAGTATTATGTGATCTCTTTATAACTTTTTTTACAGTAAAGTATACTAAAATTGTTTAAAGATGAATTAATTTATAAATTTAACACAATTTATGCCGCAGAGATTTCAGCATCTCAATTAGTTTGTAGTAGTGTATTATATGATCCTTCCAAGCTGCAGGAAACAATGCGAATAAAATAAGTACGCAAACGTCTGTATTTAATAAAAGCTTCACATTCAAAATTTTAATTTTTCACGAATATTTACATTTTAATTATTTACTGTGTGCAATTTGTTAATCGTTATACTTTTATTCATAATAATTTATTTAATATTTTGTAAATTTATTAACTTTCCTTCATAATTGTGTTACCTATATATTATATTGTTATGATTTATCATAGAGGGTGATTTCCTTGTAAAAGATGGATTAAATGAGATCGTCCATTCCTGCGCTCTGAAAACTATCTTACGTGAACTTTTTGAAAGTCGGTCAATCGATACTACAGTTGGTGATAGTCACCGACGGAAACTAGTCGTCCAGATCTTTAACGAGTCTTTGGGGAAAAATAAGAGGTTAGCAAAACGATCGCATATAATGACGGTTTCTAATAATATTTTACCTAACGCGGTGGTAATAATAATTAGCCGTCAGTTCGCGTGTTTTTCACGCAAAAGATCGTGTCCACCGATAGGGTTTTCTTTGTGTCCCGACATATTATTACATTGCCACGCAGAGCAATGTTTTATTATTCGGCCGATAGTGTAGCCTGGGCCACCGACGTCCGGCTGTAAACGATTACGCCACCTCTACAAGAGTTAAACATATTATATATATATAAAAAAAAAACACCTGTTCGCGAGGTGATGTACCAAAAATAGTTACATAAATTATTTTTTGTTAAATTATGTTCGCGTGCCCCGCTGCCGTTCACTTAAAAGGAGGAGAGCACCCGCCGGTTTTAAACGCGTATTGTTTTTAATATATTTTTATTATAAAAATCAATAGTCATCATTGTTGTTACTGTTTAGTCGGTTGAACTTGAATACTTCGCAGTTCGCGGATCGACGATCGTCGTGCCCTTGATGAAACAAATGACGATTTGTCGGCTCACGAGTTTCGCCGCGGTACAGGTGATCCGAATCGATTATTATTGTCGTCGAGACAACCGCGCACAAGAGACCCTTTTGTGTTATTTTTTTATTTACATTTTTTTTTTTTTTCATTACTATTTGTTTTGTCTTTTTTCATTGATACGATTTTTTTCAATTACATTTTAATTAATTACCTACGCGATCCGATCGGTCGCGATGAAATCTGCGAAAAGGTCACATGCAACTTGCACTGTAGTTTCGTAGGTCCAGCTGATGTAATAACTATGCTTTTTTTCAGTTTTACAAACATCACATAGGAACTTTTCGTTGTAGGTACTTTCAATAAAAAAAAAATGCATTTTCGTTATAAAATTTAATAAAATACTGTACCTATTGTAGTTAACTATAGCAATATTTAAATTTCAGCTAAAACAGATCGTGTAATTCGAAATGTTCGATTATGTTATTTCTAATCCCGACTTATTATTATGTGGGTACATATTATACATAGCGCACTTATGATGTAACGGAAATTATACAAAACACATACACGAAGTCTTCGATACTGTAATGTGGCACACTTTTATTATATTAGTTGTGTTAGTTTTTAGTGTAAAAATTGATAGTTTTGAATACATACATAATAGGCATACCTATTGCAGAATTGCCATTGCGAATCACGCAGTTTATATTTATATCGATTCCGTATTGCAATAAGCATAAAGAGATATATCCGCAGTCTGGTCCGTGTCGCAAATGTTCGATTTTCGTAAATTATTTTGTCTCGCTTTACACCAATCAATCTCGTCTTATTAGGAGCTGTCTATCGGCGATTCGCAATAGTAATTTTTGTTAAAGCGTTAAATTATCGTCCGAATAACACTGATCGCAATGTAATTGAAACATTATGCGTACAACATCGTATCCGGCAAAAAACCCTATATACATTTTCAAGAAAATATTAATTGTCAAACCTTTTCAATTATTAAACCTAATTCTATGGAATTATAATTCTAATCGAAATATCTAACTATACAAAACTATAATACTATACCTATACTCTACCTATATAGTATATAGGTATTATAATTTATAATATATTGTTATCTCATATTATTTTGTTATTGTTATGTACCTAACAATATTCTTATTGAATTGAAAACTTAAAATTGTCTTTTCCTTACATTATTTTCAGTACGTTTGAGACGTGAAGACATTAGGTATAACGTCAAAACTAAAAATGTTATAATATTGTAAATAAAGTATTACAGGCTGTTTGAACGTAGGTTTAAGCCAGTTCAAACCAAACAAAAATATTAACTTTTATCCTGCTACCGTGAAGACAACACAACACAAAAATTAAATATTTCTATTTACAAAGTAAACCCTAACAAACTTTGAAAGTTGTCTAATAATCCCTATCAAGGGCCTCATTGGCCCCTAATACGCCGCTGAACAATTTTTGTGATTTTTTTTTTCAAAGTTGACTGCTAATCTTACAGTTTAAAGTTTACACAGCTTAAAAATAATAATCGAAAGAATCCAGGGGCTTATAAAGCATATAATTCTAATTACTGTTTGTGTATTAACATAATATTATCGTCAACGACGTAATGATTTGATGGTTTTCATTATATTATATAGATTTCAAAAAGGAAAACGGCTTTCACGGAATGCCTGTGGCCAGTGGTAAACCCGCGTCGCCATACCACATACCAGTCGTCGGCGAGGAGAAGGCGGTCCACTACAACGCTGGTCGTAGCATTGAAAGCGGTTACAAACCGAATTCTCATTTCGGAGACCCGATCGCAGACGACATTGACGACGGGAGATACGGGCTGGACGACGCGGACGATTCACCGTCGCCGATTTCGGACGTCGATGGCTACAATAATTTCGATCACGACGATCACGGCGACGGATTTGACTTTGGACCGTCCCCGTTCAAGTACCATCGAGACGTGTCCAACGACGGCTTAAAAGGCGACGCTCTCGGATTCGACGACCAGGTAAGTGGATCATCACGATATTTATAATCGTATATCAAAGTTGTCAAACTTAGCGTATTGTATAGGTAATAATATTATAAACACCAACCGATCAATCGATAAATTCTTATATCGTTTCGAATTCCAGTCATCGCTTGTGGTAAAAATATTTATAATTTATGAACATCATATAGATTCCTATTTTATTTTGAAAAAATATAATATTATAAGAATAAAAAATATTATAACCTAACCGCATAACTGAACGTCATTTTTCGATTTTAACACAATATTATCGTTTTCTAAACATGGTACCGTTTTTAAAATATTTCAACTTTTTTAGTTTTTTTTGCAAGAGTCATTAAAAAATATACGAATGGATAAAAACGCATGACGATTTAGCCAAAAAAACTATATCTCCCAAACGATTTCGGATTTTCGTATTTTATTGTAATACAAAATCTAATAACAAAAAACTGAAACAAAAAACCTTTCAAAATATTATTACTTTTTTGTGCTTTTTATAAGTAAACATTTTTTTTTCAAAATTCTTAAAAATATAGTACAAAATTCAACAAAATTTGTTCTTATATCTGTATAAAAATATTAAAAATACAGTAGCATAATTTTTTGTTCTAAACCATTCTTCATGGGCAATGATATATAATTCCATTGAATTCAAATTTAACACACCTATAAAAGTGGCCCACTCGTCACCTTAAGTACAGCAGTGGTACTCACTTCTTGCCAACTGTTTTTCGTTTTAATTCACTAATATCAATATATTATTTTATACATATGTTCAGAACTCATGTTTGTTTAGTAGATATTTATTATTTGAAAGTACTTAATTACATTGGCCATTGAAACATACAAATTCAAATTGGATAAAAATAAAATCGATATATAATAACATTATGCCTTTCGAATGAATACAAAACGATGAATGAATGAAAGATTTCAAAGTGATTACATTTGCAATTCGAAACCCTCTCACATGTTAGACCGAACAGACATTTTAAACATTGTTATGATTTATGACTTCTATTTTTCTTTATCTTTACATATTTTAACGCTTTTGCATTTTTATCCCATTTACTTCTCCTCCGCCTTATATAATTTTGTTTTTCTGAAAGTTTAGAGGCCAAAAGTTTACCTAACGAAATGTCTATGCAAACAGTTGTGATTTATGCACGTCAACGATTCTTCGTATAAAATAAGTACCTAATAATAATCCTATCACCGGGAATTAGTTTTTTATAGTATGCCTGTATAGTGTATATTGATGAAATAATATATAAAACGATGAGTACGATAGAGATGAACTGAGTGGTTTTTTATTGGAATCCATTGTTTAACAACTGAGCGTTATGTAACTATGTGATTTGATAATGATGACGAAAATAATATATCTACAGACTATATTATTTGCATATTAATGTACCTATAATTCGTTTTAATTAATTTCAAAGTAAATTTAATTTCAAAATTTTTTCGAGCTATATACCCCAGGCGGGTACTTCATTTTTATCTAATTATAACTAGGTATAATTATAAATGTATAAAATAAAAACTAAAAAAAAAAAACCGTTAATTTATCATATTATTTTCTACATGGGAATGGTTAGGATATCATTCAGAAGGGGGAAAATTAAAACTCCTTTTTTTCTAAGTATATATTTTTATTTTTAAATTATTTCAATGACAATCATCTAATTTTCACAAAATCAAACTATTTTTCCAATTATTAAAGTGATTTTAATGTAAAATGTACACGTTTTGTATAAATAAATAAAACTCAATTTGAGTGGTAGGTATGGGGGTCAATTGCCCGCCCCATCCTCGCAACACCCATGATATCCTGTCTTCTTTTTCGTAATTTCGCAACGGTTTTAAAAATAAATATAAATATTATAGCAAAATATTAAGTTAAGTAAGGTATAAAATTCTAATTTAATCTTAAAATACACATATAAAAGACGTTTAAATAAACAGCTAAATATCATAATAATAATATAATATTGTGAGTTGGTACACTTAAATTCTATGTAAAAAAAAAAAACTATTACGGCCTGTATATAATTTTTCACGTAATTTTATGGTGCATTTATAGAATTATTTCGGATCGCCTTATACACACAACGAGTATAAGTCGCCGAGCAAACATCATCACTCGAAGGCGGGTGGCTCGTTCCAAAAGGCCGGTCATTACTTCTCGCAGGGCACGTTGGGCGACAGCGGCTACAAGAACCATCACGACTACGACAAGGGCCACGCCGGTAAGTACGGCAAGGACGATCTGAAGAGCCACTACAAGAAGGCGTCCGGCCACGTGGCCAGCCACAAGAACGAGGGGGACCACTACGGCAAGCACAAGAGCGGCACGCACGGGGTCAAGGGACACAAGTTCGGCGAGACGGAGAGCCACAAAAAGGGACACAAGACGACCGGTTTCCACAACGTGTACCACAAGGACGAGTACAACAAGGAACAGAAGTTCTACGACGACGCGCACAAGCACGGTAAGTACGACAAGTACGGTGGCAAGCACAAGGACTTCACGCAAAAGGCTGGAGGCCACAAGCACGGCACCAGCCACGAGTCCGGTTACGACGAGGCGCACAAGGGCGCGGCGGGACAGTTCGACAAGGGCAGCTACTACGACGCCCAAAAGGGGCACAGCGGTGAGTCCGGCCACAAGTCGCACCACGACCACAAAGCCGAATACGACACGCTGTCCGACAACAAGAAGTACGGTGAACACGAGGCCGCCGGCGGCGATGACTTTTACTGAGCGAAGCGCGGCGACGACTTCCAAGTCTATACTAAGTATATGATATGATGTATAGTGTACTTGGCGGAAGTAAACACTTCGACAGACTTGCTCTATATAAAACTCGGTGCATATATAGCTTATTATTATTATCGTTGTTTTATGCCGACGATCGTGCGTGCAGTGTGTGTGTATATATAATATCGTGTCGCGTCCATTTCGCGTTCTGCAGATAGGTTTTATAAAATGAACAGAAATTTCATCCTCCGATTCGCAAAATACGTTTTTTACACGTCGCGTAATTAACACGATATACATAATAGTGAATTTTATGAAACAGACACGGAAATTCGGTAGTATGGAACTCATTACATAAATAATCTAGTGCATATGTGCATATCCACATAGCGAAACAAACGTATCGCGTTCAATTTTTTTATAAATATATGTTTATGTAAATTCGCTTAATGATTTACTTAAACGTATAAAAATTGTATTATTATTGATGAATTTATTTTAATCAAATCGTTTCTATTTAAAAAAAAAAAAATGTATTTCAATATGTACACGATGTATAAACAATTTTAGTTTATTCGAAATGTCTACCCGTTTCACGAAACCTATCTGCGAAATGGACGCGATATACAACTATTTACCTATATAGTATGTTATTTATACTTTTATAATATTATAATGATATTCAGTGTAATTTTTTAGGTTAACACTAAATTTCTGGCCTGAATTACGTGAATTTTACCTGAATCGATATTTTTTCAAAGGTATGGCGTACATCATCATACATTAGTTTTAGGAACGTTTCAAATTTAAGAATTGTTTATCATGTACAGTTTCTATTTTCTCCAAAAAATTCATATTTCTATAAATTCCAACATTAATATATTTTTAAAACCCTATTAAAGCAAGTCCAGGTTTACTATAATACTAATCTTAATACATTTTTTTTATTTATTAAAATGATTAAATCCATTCATAATAAAATTAGTATCAAAAATAGATTCAACGGAAAAATATTTCATGTGCGTTCTAAAATAGTTAATAATTTGAAACGTTTCTAAGTATAAGACGTAATCATATAACTTGTCAAACATGTCTCGATTCAATTTTAACGCAATAGGCCGAAAAATTAAGTGTTAAGTAAATACCTAAAAAACAATCAATCTGTGTACCTATATTATATTTATATACTTAAGTTCTTTAATTAATTTCTAAATATACGTATGTACATATTATTATTATTTGTGTGCATTCGTCTACTCAAATGATTAACTACTACCCTATGTACAGTTTACTATTATACTTAAATCATATTAATATTTATATATTATATTATATTATCAAAAGCAGAAGGAATGTGAATTTTAGCGATGTGGCTATAGAATTAAAAAAAATATTTTATATAATCATATATAGGTAGTATTAATAAGTATGATAACGAATGCAATTGAACCCGTAAAAAGGATCGCTGTATAAAAAATAAAAACTAAAATCCAAGGCCTCGTTTGACCTCTGGGTTTATATTAATTTATACCCAATTATTAAACTACAGTTTAAAGGCGTGATTTAAAATCCTATTATCGAGATTCTCGGTTATGTAATAAAAAAAAAAAATAATAATAATACAAATACGATACCTACCTACCATTCACTTTATTATTATATTATCATACCTATATACGAGATATTATACATTTATATATTACACATGCAATGCTCTCCTTATTTTATTGAAAAAAAAAATGTATATTAGTTTTATATGGTTTAAAATTTGTATAGGTATCTCGTATGCCTATTAAACCGATATCGGCTATATCCAATTTATAATATACATACCAACATACCTATATAAGGTTTAATAATCATAATACTTTGAATGAATTCATCTGCATACACGCCTTCTATTCCATAGAGTATAGTTAGGTTTAGGTACAGCTATAATACTCCAATGATGACGACGGAGAATGGTTTCTGGAATCTCCTACAAGTTTCCAATATAATCTGTTTATGAACATTTTTTTTTTTTTTAGGATTATTATTTAATCGATTCGATATTTTTCATATTTATAGTTAGTTTTAATTTACCTATAACTGCTGCAGTAGGTAGTCGAATAAAACGACAACCGTATATAGATAATACGCACAGATTTTGCCTAGTTTTTTTTATTGTTGTGTAACTTTATACTTGAAGTTTGTACTTAAGAGTTAAGAGTATCATGTGTTTTTGAATTATAATTAAAAATACGATTTTAAAAATTGTATAATGATGAACGTATTCGATGTTCGTTTTTGTAAACCCATTGAAAATCCCCCGTGTTCATCATCGGGCCCATTAGCTCAGTTGGTTAGAGCGTCGTGCTAATAACGCGAAGGTCGTGGGTTCGATCCCCCCATGGGCCATCAAATTTTTTTTACGCATAAATCTTAATTTAAACTATTTTATAATATTAAATTAGTAAAATATTAACTTATTAAGTAGTCTACTGTGCTAATTTAATTTTTCTGAATTTACATTTTAAACACTTCACAAAACAAGTATAAATAATAGTAGGTATGTACCTACTATTATTTTTAAGAGCGTTTAATTTATTTTTTCATTCTGGCACTCATCCAAAATGAACAATTCTAATATATAAAAGCTCTCTTCAGTAAAGTGGTACTCAAGTCATTTATATATTTTTTAATCTGAATACAATATCGCGTCAGATTCACACCATCTCCAATAATAAATAATATTTCAAAAAAAGAAATCCCAAGCATATGATATAAAGACTAGCTTTATTATTATTAATATTATTTATTATTATTATTATTATTTTTTATCAATTATTGGTATATTTATATATATTTTTTATTTGAAAAAAAAATGTAAAGAAACAAAATTAATAATCTAATGATCTAATGATCTATCTGAATTATTTATTTATTTATTTAACGAACGAGGCCCTTTTTTATTTTCCGATGAATATTGTATTATTATTGTTTTTATGTTATAAACTTAATTAAATACGTATATACAATAGAAGAAAAAAAATGTTAACTATATACAAAATGAGGCTCCAAATTCGAGTTCGACATTGACTTTTTTAGAGGTTCTTTAGCTAAATAGTTTATGGTGGCATAAAAACAAAAAAAAAGCGGTAGATCGAGTGAAAAGCTGGGATACCCGGGTACCTTAAAGCATATTATAGTGAAACAAAATCAGTGGTTTAAATTTTACCATTTATCAGACCTCTCAGGCTCTAGTAAATCTTATAGCAGCAGTTGGTCTTTGCTCAGCCAATCAGGAAATGTCAAGCCGATTTGCTACTGAAGATGAATAGTCATGAGGTGGACAGAGAATTTTTAAAATATATAAACTAATTTTTAATTCGTTCAGGTTAGGATGTCACAATAACTGTATGTGGATCCGAACAACACATCCATACTCAAGATGGGCGCACAAGGACACAATAAAATAACTCAACTAAACACTTATATACATATTATAGATTTAGTTCATTAGTCAATCTAATAATAAATAACGATTTAAACACTTTGCAGCATATTATATTTGTTACTTTATACTTACTATTGCACTTACTATAACTTATAAGTGTTAAGTGTTTGCGGTGAACTTGAGACCGAAATCTAAAACACTATCAGTTACGTGCATAATTATTATCTACATACATATACGATTTACAAAAGATAAATAAAGCTACTTTAATTTATTAGATTTAAAATCTTTTTAAATCTAATCTTTTAAGACCTTTTTTAACCCAAAAATTTAGAAAAATGTATTTTTCTAAAAATATAACATATATTATTGGCATTGAAATAAAAAATTTATTAACTATGATAAATTAAATAAAAATCAAAAAAATGTTGGCCCATGGGGGGATCGAACCCACGACCTTCGCGTTATTAGCACGACGCTCTAACCAACTGAGCTAATGGGCCCGAGTGGTGGGGAATTGATATTTTATACTAATTAGAATCAGTTATTCTACTGAACTGACAAAAAAAAAATCAATAATTTTATTAACAAAATAAATAATATAAATTAAATATAACACTGTTGTTATTATTATTATTATTATTATTATTATTATCATTATTTTTATGTTTTATTATACTATAAATATACTTATATCATTATCAATTGCCTGTGTGGAATAGGTATATAATCATTTTCACTTTCATTCTTATGGATGTAAATTTAAGGCTGGATTAAAGAAGGTAGAATCCACACAAAATTTAGTAATAGTGATAATTTATGGGTATATTGGGTATAATAAATAATAAAAAATATTTAAATAATACCTACTTGTATCATTTTTAAAACATATCATTAGACATTAATAAGAAATATGTGTTCAAACTTAAAGAATTTCCTAAAAATTAAAATAAATGACGAAAATTATTTACAAATAAAATAGGTAACAAAATAAACATTATATCATTCAATGACTTTTTTCTTTAAACTTGAGAAAAAAATCAATATAAACTATTAGTTAAATGTAGAACATTTTTAGATTCTACGAGTATAGCGATCGATGTATTATTGATTTTACAATAATATATTTGTATGTAACTGAAAATACTTTTTCCATTAAAAAAATGTTCCAATGATCAAATTCAAAGAAGGTTTCTGCGAATAACAAATTGAATTAAGGCTAGACTAGACGGTCCAGTTTGTACTTTGTTAATTTTTAAAAATAAAAACACTTATGATTTATGATAATATATTATATTATTATAATATTCATAATCATTATTTTTTTGTAAATACTATACGTACTTATTTAAACCTAAACATATTAAAAAAAATTACTCAAACTTAATTCTATACTCTGGATTTGATATAACTATAATTTTCGAAATAACATTTAATTTTGTATCTATTTTTATGAAACTGTTGCAAAATCGATCAGGAATTCATCACTCTGAGAGATCTAACAGTTTTTTATTCTCAGCAGATTCAATCGAAATTTGAATATACTTAAACAATTTTTATTACAATCAAAAATAAAGATATGGTTAAGAAGGATTTAATTTTCAGAGAGTTTAATAGAATCGAGGAAAACAGAAAAATAAATTTTCTACGTTCGACTAAAAGAAAAAAGTTACCGCAAGTAACACATCACACACACACACCTCGATTGCATTGTAGATATTATAATTAGGTACCTATATTATATTATAATAATATTACTTAAGACATTATTAAACTAATAAAAATTCTAGAGAAATTACACTCGACATAAACTTATAGTCACCCGAAACTTGGTGTATTATAATAAAATAGGTACATTAATAACTATGTAGGTAATATGTATACTGTATTTTGTGTGCATAATGTCTATTGATGTATATTGTTTATTAATTTATTATGCTGTATCCACTGTGTAGTTTATTGAATATGCCTACTTTATCATTTATATATTAAAAGCAGGAAAAATACCTACCCCGAAAAATGTCTGGATTCGGCCTTGAGCGCCACTATGCATTCTCAACACAATACTATACATTATTGTTTTGGCTGGTACCATTATTGTATAATGGTGCTTGGTACTTAGTAGTATTGGAAATAAAGAAAAATATTTTTTGGGACACCGAATAGCAGTAGGTATATTATATATAGTATAATAAATAACATTACAACGTAAAATTATTTTATTTATAAAACTTATCACGGGAAAAATGAACAAAACAATTTTCGAGTAAATATACTTATATATATATTGGTTATAGACATAAAACACTAAACACACTACAGCCACCAAAAACAACAAATAAATCTGTGTCTGAAAAGCCCGATTTCACTTTTTTTCGACTTCGGAAATTAAGTATTTTATTGTTTTTATTTTTAAGCTTTCGTGCTAATAAAAGTTTTATTTTTCAATATATCAATTATTTTTGCACTCTCGTGCGCCCTTAGTCTTATATTGAATTATGTCCAGTGCAAGAAAACCAGTATAGAACTTTGAAATATGTTATGAATGTATGCCTTGCAAGTTGAAATTTTATTTTGCCGTAAAATCATATTGGCCATATTATAGCCACATATATTATCTAATTTGTTATTGTTTCGGATTATTTCTTCTGTCAGTATTAAAAAAAAAGAGCATTGTACGAAGTCGAGACGCCATGGCGTATTATAATGTACATACTACATAGGTATAGAAATATGAAATATTGTTTATCGTAAATAGTGTATGAAGAATCAACCTGACAACGCAGTATAATATTACAATAGCTATTAATTGTCACTTATTGTCATAAAAACAATTTATATCAGTTAAGTAAAATAATGAAAATGTAAGCACATAACAGAAAATCAACAAAAGCCACATTATAGAGCCATATTATAGTTGTGTGAATTAAATGTACGACGCATATGACACAAAAATCGCATACAGCATTAAAAATCCTACTTTACAATATTTTTTACAAAATAATAAACTATTAAATATTTTCCTTCGTTACAACTAAAAACAATTTTACCAATCAAAATACTACTTCCATCACTTTACTACTGGTTACCACAAGTCTACAACCATTGATTATAAATACTATTTATAATCAATGCTACAACTAAGGCTTCCATCTGTATAGAAACAGGAAATATATATAGGTATGTGTTTTCACTATAGTAATAATGACTAATTATGGTAGGTACTTGCTCTCCAGAAGCTATACAACAATTTATTGATGTGATTCTGGAGAATAATAACCTTTTTTATAGTGACCCAAATCTGAGATGCACTTTGACATCACGGGTCAAAACTGTTATTTTTAGTAAGAAATAAATAAATTAAAAACAATAAAAATTAATATACTATTTAAAAACATCAATTACCTTGGTGGCCGGATCAAAAACCTTATATAAGGTTCACTATAGTGGACATTAACTGTCCCGCGAGCAATAGGTTTGAATCCCTTTAGGCCTTGTCATCATGGTCTATAATGGCTGTCGAATGTACGAATCAAAGTAAGAAGAGTTTAAGAGAACGTCGTCGTCATATCCGCTACTTGTTTCCGTCTTACAAATGCTATGCATACCTATTAAATTGCAAAACGTTCAAAATAATCTAATTAACTCCATTATTTATTAAATAAAAGAATTATTAGATTTGTTATAAATTTAAATTAAATAATATTACCTAGAGCCTTAAGTAGATTTGTTTTTTATACTTTTGTTTTATTTTGAATCGAGTTAATTGCGTTTTAATATTTCTAAAAAAAAATTCCCAATCTTAAAATCCTCATGACTTGCTTAAAAACTAAAATTTAAAAATAAATGGATGCCTAGATAATATTTATAAATTATAGATTTCATAGGAAATCAATTTATACAAATATTAAAATTATTAGAGTATTAGTCAGAGTTAAATAGATTATTATTATTTCTAAACTTGAAATTGATATATATTATGAGTAGGGCTCGGATTTTAAAGCATAATAAGCAACTATAAATAAGCATACGATTATTGTTTCAAAAAAGCAAAAGAGAAGTATATTTAATTTTAGAAAAAGTAAAAAAAAAACATGACCGAAAATAAATATGAACTAATTATAAAAATTAATAAAAAAAAAAAATTTAAATTAATTTAAATTTTAAAAAGAATTAATTACCTTGTATTTCTCTACATTTGCAGTAGTGAAACTGACTATATTGTCCGACGGAATATTTTTATACATAGAAAACGACTCTCTACATCCACTGAATTGATCGGTGCATACTTCATCCAAGAGGTTTCAAATTACAACACTAAGTCTTAAATTTTGAAACGTTCAATAATAATATGGATGTTTTAGGCATACTGACCGTACAGGTACTGTTTGCTATAATATTATGTAGATCGATAATCTAAATAATATTTAATATTATATAATATATTTAATAAACAAGCTGATAACGAAAACAATAATAATTCAATACTTATAACGCATTCTGAGTTTTTACGTTGTTCTTATTAATTCAATTTTTTATTATTACTATAGCAGCATAATAAACATATAAAAATTCTACAGCTGAAATAACATAAAAAAGCAAAAATAAATTGGTTTGTTTGGAATAAGAATGACGTGAAACGAATTTAAATATAAAAATTATACTTCTATCTCACGTTCAAAAAAAGAAGCATAATATGCTTTAAAATCCGAGCCCTAATTATGAGTTAAGGGACACCCCACCCGCATAATATGTTGCCTCTATCTTAGTGTATAGTATAACTAGGTATATAAGAACTAAGATAGAAACTACACAAGACAAGACGGGTATAGTACTATAGTATCCACTTAAATATTCTGTTAGGTCTTAGGTATATTTATAACAATCAAAATATATAGGTATTATGTATTATGTACTCGTACATTATGTTCGTAGTAAAATTTGCTTTTTAATCATTTTTTAAATATATAAATATATTTGTATATAATTTATTATAATATTATTGGTTATATATTACCATTTATTAATATATATTGGTTAGTTTGATTCTTTTCAAAGTTCTATAATATTATACGCTATAGTTAGTATAGTTATTGTAAATATAAAATTTGTTTACTTCTGTATTATTTTATACCGTGGTATACCTAACATCACTGTGTTCATTAAATTATTAAACCATCAAAGCAACATCATACATTTAAAAGATTTTAGTAATTAGTATAGTTACTAATTTTAATTAGTTCATTGTAATGAATATAAATTTAGTTTGCTCTTCTATAAACGAAATTGTATCGATATGCAGAATCACAATTTTATTGTTATTCAATAACATTATGAAGTAAATGTCTTGATTCAATATGCATATAATATTTATATTTTTAAAAAAATATTTATAAAAATGCAAAATTAAATGTTATAGATTTAAAAAAAGCCACACTTTTTTCAAGTTTTCTCCGGTTATGTCATCATTACCAAAAAGTATAATAATAGATATTAAAATACAACGTCGTCATCAAATAATAAAGGTACAGAATTATAATATTATTTACTTATGATTTAATTCTAAATATTAATCGTATTTATGGTTTGGATTTAGCGTTATCCTTGAGGGAAACTCAAATGGAATAGACTTGAAATTACAACATACCTAGCAGCAGGTACATATAGACTATGATATAGCAATGTATATTATTATAATCATATTCCTATATTATACATTGCACATATATTATATATAAAATACAATAATTAATGTTTTACTGTTTATTGATATTATGTAAAAACACATTTTAAAATATCTGTTATTTGACGATAAGAAATAATTGCTAGAATAATAAATTAGATGAAGACAAAATATTATTCATAATAATTTAATCATCTAAATATAGATAAAAAAAATAAACAATCAGACAATTTTTATTTAATTTAATTTTGTATCATTACTTGCCTGAAAACTAAACGCTCAGTGTATCAGATATGATAGATACTATAGATGTACCTAATACCTAGTGTACCTACATATATATTATGAAAAAGGGCTGATAATACACAGGTGGATATTTAAATTTTTATCTAAAGTTTTGATAATTTAACCAGGCTCGTACAGTAAATTTTTTATGAATGCGAAAGATATTTAGGAAGTTTGACTTTACCACGGTAACATAAAATGATCAAAAATCTTACCATTTAATTTTTTTAAGTCAACCCTGACGAAGCATTACAATATTGAAAATTTTCACCGTACCTATTTAAATGTTTAAGCTCTTCCATTTATTGTTTCTCTAATTCTTGGTTCTTTGATTTCTTGTTGTGATACTCTTTGCATTTTCGTTTATTCTTTTCTCTGACTTTTTTTCACAGTGCGACCTCTTCATCTGATATAACTGAAAAAGCCTCTTGGCTCTTTATATTCATCTTAAAATTTACAAACTAAATCTAATATTGGTTGTTGTGTCAATAAGTTATTAAAATATAACTTTTTTTGTGTATAATAGATGAGAGATATAAAGGTATAATATTATGTCAAATACGAGTCATAGCCATTTGAATATAAGTTTAAAAGACTATAAGTCTATATGCTTATTTAAAACTATACTATTTTCAGCATTGTACCTAGTATAGATACTCTGGGAATCGAATGGCCGACGGAGATACTAGTCGATCGAGTTAGTCGAGTGTCACTCTAGGAGAAACAAATATTAGTAAAACTATAAACCACTTAGTTAAATTAGTAGCACAAGTAAATCGAGAAACGAGTATTTGTAAGTAACGCGTGTTGAGCAATATAAAAAATAGATGTATTATATGAAATATTAACGATAAAACTTAATGTCAGCATGTATTCGAAATATTTCGTATATTACCTATTATTATATATTATCGATAACCAATAACTATGCTGTAATAAAAAATAATTTGATAAATTTTGATTATTGAAAAATATATTAATAATAATTATACACAAGTATACAAAAAAATAATTATAATATCATTAAAAAACGCTAAAAGATTACTTCGTCGTGACAAAATATTTTTTTTAATGCAATTCACATTAAAGTTCATAGTGAACCGTCGGGATAACTATTTAATGCGATTGAACTTAGCGGGTACACGACTCTGACCAATTTCGCGGACAGAGTCGATTAAAACGCCGAACTAATATGTATATTATAATATTATACGCGAAGGATAAAAGTCGTAAGTTCAATCGATTCCATGCAATGAGCCGGAAAACATAAACCTATATAATGTTTTCAAAAAAAAAGAAAAAAGAAAAAAGAATAAAAAAAATTAACATATTCAATTTGTTCCATCGCTGCTGTAATTGGCTATAAAACACTTGGGGAAAAAAACGTTGAGCAACAGACAATTGGTCTTTTTGTATAACAGTCGTTAAATCAAGGTATGTACGCACGATGTACCTATCTATAGCTGGTATACATACATGCACCACATCCCACGCTGTAGGTATATCATCGGTTTTATACAAACATTCATTCCTATCCTCATTTAGTCCTTTGCCTGCAAAGGATGATATTCCCACGGGATAAATTTATACTTTTCCGAATCGTCAACGATATTTATAGTTAAGAAAAAAATCGTATATACTGTACTGCAACGAATACACGCCATAATGCAATACAGCTGAATACTGATGTATAACATTGTGTCTTTCTAATTATTTTAATTTCTACGATATAGTATATAATATTATAATGATAATATAATATAATGGGACAATAAAAAAAAAATTAAATGATAATAATAAACTCTCAAATGCTCTCACTTGAAAATCGTTTGTTGCGATGCGTACGTAATTTGAATTGAATTTATTCAATATTAGCTATTTATCTTGATTATGTACTCATTTTTCAATAGCAACTGGTACATTTTACGTTTAAATATTATCTCAATTTAATATCGAAATTCTAACAAGCTTTCCAGCACAATTGTGTAAAATAATTAAAAAATTGAATATTATATTAAAATACATAAATATTATTGTGATTCTAATTCTGAAATTAAAGTATAATTAATTCAGAGAGTACAAATTCGTCGTTGAAACGGTGCGGCGAGATTGAAATTACTTTTATAGCAACGTAAAAATGAATTTTATTATTATTATTTGTTTTTAATATTCTAACGTTTTTATTCGTTCTGCACGTAAACCTAGTAACTTTCTGGAGTATTAAATTCGAGCAAAGTCAAACATGTATTTTAATGTACTAAGAATTTTGAATAAATGCATTAAATTTGTTTTTACAACGTTGTAAATTTAACTTTTTTTACATCACAAAAGATTTTTTTAATTATATTATAGAGTCTTCAGTCTTCCATGTGATTTTGTTGAATGTAGCCATGTATATAATTTGTTTTGTTAATACAATCCGTAACTGTAAGCAGTATAGTTAGGTACTTACGCAACGACAATAAGTAAATTAAATCCCATACAAGCTGGTAATGTTAGGTGAAAATAATAATGTTTTTACATCTTGCACAAAACAATTATTAAATTTTATAAACTTGACTGGTCATAAATCGTTTAGTTTATAAATGTATATAATGTTACCAAAAGTACCTGTTAGTTATAAATAATCTGAGTATCACGTCGAAACCGCGAGTCCTGCAAAAAAAGCGAATGTTGAAATAGCGACGGCAAAATAGCTATAAATGACATAGGTAATAGCAAATGTTCAAAACAGCTAAAGTATTTTATTTTAAATTTATTATTATTATACGTATTTAGTTAGGTTAGATTATTAGTAACCCATAAAGTTAAAAAAATTTAAAAATGATACGTACTTGTAATAAATGATGGGCTATGCCTTTCAAATAATTTATAAAATTTTTTTCCTTGTATTGTTTTTGATTTTCTAAAATTCTTAATGGATTTGTGTTTGTCCACTTATGTATTGCTTGATTTTCATGTCTGTATTCGTCTGTTCTTGTTTAAACCCATCGATCAGTTTCCAGAGTGTCTGTGGTAATCATAGACATATTAAACAATTAAAACCGCGATTCTGACCTATGGCTGTATAATAATATATTATACAAAAATCTATTAAACATATTATAGTTAATATAGGTATTTTAGATTAATTTATTTTATAAGTTAAATATTGAATTGAAATGTAAATAAATACATTATCTACATTCCATACGTTCCACAATAGTTTATATTATACTCCGTACTTTTCTAGCTGCAATAAGTACACACAAGTAATGAAAATGTTTTCGTATAATAGGCTAGGCTTTATTATATTATATTATACTTACTATTTTAACAAACGTCTTTTTTTGGAATAGTTTCAATCAAACGCCATAATTATCACAATTCGCAATTCCAAGTCTGTATTTTATCTAGGCGCCATATAAAATATATAGATTGCTGACACGATATAGATGTATATGTTTCTAAACAGAGATTCGACAAGACAAATAATAGTATAATACATTCGCGAATGAATAGACTTAGGTACCTAGTCATATAGATAACACTCATATATACACGTGTTAATAAAATTGGATGAAATTGTAAATTGTACGGATGCTTTTTCACCCTTTGGCGTTATATAATATATTATATATATATATTTGTAAATGATTTAATATGCTCGCGTGATGGTTAACGATACCCAGGAGGCGCATGTATGATCTGAGCAGTTACATTATTATGGCTAATATTATACAATATAATAAACCTATTTATATTATTATATAGACTATATAATATACACGCCTATACGTACCATAAATAATATATACATAATACTGTAGTCGCGGCAATACATTATTGCGTGAGATAGCGACACGTGTGTAAACTTTTACATACCTACTTCTGTCGCGGGGGAATATATAGGATTGGCGAGACTGTGAATATTTGAAAGATGCAATACATGTGTATACGTTCAAAAATTTATTTCGAGCACTCTCATTGTTAACGTCGATTCAATTCTGTATACTTAATAATAAAATGAGTAAGTATAACTAACATAATATAAACGTCTATACATTACACATTTTAACAGCCATATTATATAAATATTATATATATACAGTATACAAATTATAATATAGTATATAAAGTCGTGTAACGTATATAATATTATAAATTTAGAATTTGTAAAACCTATACAAATATTTTTTTTATAATAAGTACGAATGATTTTATAAGGTTAAATATAAACTATAGTTAGGTGCCTTAGGTATCCACATTTTAAAAAGAATAAGAAAACTTGAGAGAACAAGCAGCCCAGCAATCCAGTTATGGAACTTAGTGACATGTAGTATATAAAAATACATGAACTGTAGCTAAGAATGCAAAATAGAGACGTGTAAGTTCAAAAAAAAAAACTTGTTACTACACCATTTGATTCAGGCTTTTGCAGACTGCGACGCTGATATACTACTCGTACAATATATATTATATATACTATATATAGGAACCATATTATAATCTTAATTAGCGCTAATCCCGAGTGTGCAAGTCCACTTCAAAGGGAGCCCGGCCGAGCGAAAAGAAAAATTGTTATTATAAATATAGGTAATGTAATTATTTTTGTTGATTTAAATTTAAATTAAGTAAAAATAATTTAAGTCTATTAAAAAACATTAATTATTTTTATCATATCCATAACAGTAATAATTATCTCGTATAACGGATTATTATTTAGGTATCTGATTATCGACGACTGTTTCCGGACTTTTTGTACGACTAACATTTAAAAAATGCCATACTTACGTAGTTACGTATACCTACATATTGTACGAAGTCTCACACGCGTCGCGAATGACATTATGACGCGTGCGATTTCCCGCGATAGGCTTTTGTTAGTTTAGTTCTGTCAATTGTCGTACTCGGTTAATATTTTTACCAAGACGAACGAGCCACAAGTGTTGATTGTAAATGGGAATTGATGAGTATCATTTATTCATGGACCTTCGCAGAATTAACGGAGGTACGCGGCGGCTGAATCTTATCCAAAAGACGACACCGTTAACCGAAAGGTTTGGAACCGTGGCGCGTCTATATACTAACTATATGCATGTATATAGGCCATAAAGCCTTTACGCCAAGAGAATTAAAATAATCATTATACATAATAAGATAATTACATGATAGATTCTACAAGAATTATAAATGATACCTTTAAACTTTAGCAATCTTTACAATAGATCATATAGACTCATTTTTTTTACCTTCTCAAATTCATCTTTTTTTTTTTTGGCTTATTAATACGAACGTTTATGCACTTTCTATCCTTCAATTATTCCGTTTAGTTCAAATTTATCAATTTATGTTTTATCGACGACTAAATAGATTTGAGACATAATATCTATGATCTGATGCCTGACTAAACCAACTACCAAGCCATCAGTTCTATCAGTCTCCGACTCTCTGTGCTCGCGAAATATGGGCTATATGCTGCCATCTATGAAGTTTAATTCAAATCAGTCAATTTATTATTATTTATCAATATGGATTACACATAATTTCAGTTTTTGTAAACATAATATAATTATTATCTTGATTATGCAGATTGTATTGTCTACCTTTTAATTTTTTAATAAATAATTCTAAAACTAATTCTCTCGAACGTTTATAATAATCAAGTCATTATTTATTTTCAAATTCGGAATGTCGGAATGTCAACTTTTACCCAACAGTGATAATAATAAAAATATTGTTATCATGTAATGTAAACACTCGTTATCGACATTATCACAAATTCACAACAGAATATTGAATATTATATAATTCTAATGCATAATAGCAGTCAACATAGGTAGTCATTTTTCAACTATAAAATGTTTAATACTTACAAATTACAATATACAGTCAATAGTATTTACTCTTAATAATGAATAAAAACATCAACACAGACTTCTAAAGTACTTTTTCAAATCTTCATACTAATCGTACGCCATCATGGAATCTAATAATAAAAAGTGAGCAAGATAATTGTGTTATTAACTATCAACTGAGAATAATAAATTATCAAAAAAAATATTTTGCGATGTAATGCTGTAAACCAGATATGTCAAACGTTAAGTATCAACTGAACCAAAAATAAAGAATAGAATACCATTTGAACTGCCCAAATAACTTGTTGAAAAAAAAAACACAACAAAATGTATAATAATAAAGTGCCTAAACATAATAAATATATAAAACATATCTCACTCACCTATTTAAGAATATTTTAATTTATTTTTATTAACTTGATTTTCCAAATACCCTGATGTCCAAAAAAAGGTGGAGGACTGCTTGTTTGACATGCGTGCTATAGACGAACAATATTCTTGTGCTATTATAGATATCATTATTTTGTTAAATTAACACTGTATCCCGAGGAATAGCAAGAACTTTAAAGAAAATATTTACTATAGATGGTTAAATAATTTATAATTCTTTTTCTTTTTTTTTAGATATGGATTAATTGTACCTAAAAAATTTGCAACTGTTCCAAGGAAGATCACTAATGTGTTTGGCGACGATAGTGATTCTGATTCTGAAACTACAAAAAAAAAACCCATTCAAGTATTTATTAATATAATATCAGATTTTATAATTATTTATAAACAAAATAAACTTGCTGTGCGATTATAAAAAGATCAAATTTTTCAGTTGTGTTTCTATTTTGAATCACATAATCCTTCAAAAATTGTATTTAACTGAATATGTAGTATGAATATCTATGAGCAACTAACTTTCCGTTCTAAGTTACATATTATAAGTTATTACCATGATTATAATATATTAATATGAAATTCTCAGTTATGTATTAAATGATACATTATACAAATCGAAAATGAAATATATGTATATAATCATCATTCTTAAAGATAGAATACAATTTTTTTCTTATTTTTTTTTTTTTTTATTTGAATCAAAATTATATTGATAAATATATTTTAAGAATTGAATTTATTTCATACATTTTTAGACAAATAATCAAACTAAAGCACAACAAAGAAGTGCACAATTATCTATTGACAAAGCACTCAAAGAAGATGCAACTGTATTTCAATATGATGAAGTTTATGATGATATGGAGAAAAAAAAAGAACATCACGTTGAAAAAAAGAAAGATGTTAAGGTATGTGTAATATAAAATTTGAAAATATATTTTTTTAAACTTTCACCCAATAATTGTGTAATTATTACATTTTAGCCACGATACATACAAAATTTATTAGTTCAAGCTGAGAAACGCAAGATAGAATATGAACGTAGAAATGAAAGGTTAATTCAAAAAGAAAGGGAAGCTGAAGGAGACCAATTCAAGGACAAAGAAGCATTTGTAACTGCTTCGTACAAAGCGAAACTGGAAGAGTTGAAAAAACTGGACGAAGAAGATTTAAAGTTTTCCATGATAGAAGACATTAATGATGTGACAAAACAGAATGACATGGGTAGTTTTTACAGACATTTATTTAACGAAGAATTATGTAAAAATGCAAATGATAAAACTGATGAAATGAAAAAACCAACCAAAAAACCTGATACAAGTCGCCAATATAGAAAACGTGCTTCTTCAAACACTTCGGATGATGATGATGATGATAATAATGCTAATGAAGATAGAGATACTGACATATCAGATTCTGATTCATCCGAGGATTCAAAGCGTAGAAAAATTGAAATCCATGATAACAAATCTCTGGGTGAAATTGTCGATAAACCTGAAGTAAAAAAAGAATCAATTACTGAAATAAAAAAAGTCGAAGTAAAGGATACATCACCAAAAGAAGAAACTAAAGAGGTACCTAAAGACGAAAAAGTTGAGAAAACTGAAAGTAAACCAAAAGAAATTAAGCCCAAAATAAATATTTGGTTAAAGAGGACAGTTGGTAATGTTTTTGAAGAAGCACGACAAAGATATTTTCAAAGACAAATGAAACAAACTAATTTACAATTTGTTAGATCTTAAGGGTAACATTATTTTTTTATCATTAAGAATATGTATGAGATAAATATGAAATACAAATACCGTTCTTCTCCAAAAAATATTATTATATTTTATTTATAAATGTTTTTTTTTTATCATAAAATAATTCAACACAAAAAATAAATAATTCTAAACATTTAAATAAAAAAAAATTGTTAAAACTACAATAATAAATGGCAGATATATAATTATCACAGTAGTTTGAAAATGATGGCAAATTAATACAAAATTACCCTGTTAAATGATAATATATTCTACAACAGCAGTTCTCAAACTGTGCTCCGCGGAGCCCTAGGGCTCTGCGAAACTAATCTAGGGACTCCTCGAACACATATGAATTAAGTACATATATTATTATCCGTTAAATTGTTACAAGTTACATTTATATTGTATAACGTTTGTATATTAGTAATTAATTGATCCATATTTTGTTATGAGTTGTAAAATTGGTATTTCAAATTTTTGGGGCTCCGTACATTTTTTTTAGCATCTCAAGGGCTCCGCAAAAAAAAAAGTTTGAGAACCACAGTTCTACAATAGGAATTGTGATAAAAAAATGTGTATTTAAAATATAAAATTTAAAAAATATATTTAAATATATTTATATAGGAACATTATTGGAATGAAAAAATAATTTTACTTTAAAATAAGTATTAACCTTCATAGGCAGGCCATAGCTTTTATAATCTTAAAAAAACTATTATTATTATAATTATTATAACGTAGCTTAGCATAAGTTTATCCATCTACATTAAACATAAAATATATTGTCATTCTATTATTTTAAATCAAAAATTATTTTTCATGCTCTGTTGCTCATTATCTTTTTACTAATATTCTTTAAAATGTATTAACCAACATTATTATATATATTAATTATAATTATTTTAAATACATAAATTATACAATAATTGTACAATAAATTTACAATAATTTTGGAAGTTGAAAATACATACATTTTGGAAATGCATTGGGATATTTAGCATTTTGATACTGGTAAACCTGCTTTCAAGTTCGGCCCCGATTTATGCGTTTATTCCATGAAAATTATTCTGCCTGTTTTAGTGTTATCTCGGGGCCGAACTGTACAAGCCGGCATGTCGCGGGTATGGCGGCCATACGTCAATAATTCAAACTAATCGGCTATTGTATATTTATGGTATTTACTCTTAATAATGAATAAAATCAACACAGACTTCTAAAGTACTTATTCAATTCGTCATACTAATTGTACGCCATCATGGAATCTAATAATAAAAAGTGAGCAAAATAATTGTGTTATTAACTACCAAATGAGAATAATAAATTATCAAAAAAAATATTTTTGCGATGTAATGCTGTAGACCAGACATGTCAAACGTTAAGTATTAACGAACCAAAAATAAGGAATATAATACCATTTGAACTGCCCAAATAACTTGTTAAAAAAAAAAACTACAAAATGTATAATAAATAATAATAAAGTGCCTAAACATAATAAATATATAAAACATTTGTTAAAACATATCTCACTCACCTATTTAAGAACATTTTAATTTGTTTTCATTAACTTGCTTTTTCCAAATACCCTGGTGTCCAAAAAAGGTGGAGGACTGCTTGTTCGACATGCGTGCTATAGACGAACAATATTCTTGTGCTATTATAGATATCATAATTTGTTAAATTCATGTTTAGCCATTTAACACTGTATCCCGAGGAATAGCAAGAACCTTAAAGAAAATATTTACTACGGGTGAACAAATAATTTATAATTTTTTTTCTTTTTTTTTAGATATGGATTAATTGTACCTAAAAAATTTGCAACTGTTTGGAAGGTGCCTAATTTGTTTGGTGACCATAATAATTCTGATTCTGAAACTACAAACAAAAAACCCAATCAAGTATTTATTAATATAATATCAGATTTTATAATTATTTATAAACTAAATAAACTTGCTGTGCGATTATAAAAAGATCAAATTTTTCAGTTGTGTTTCTATTTTGAATCACATAATCCTTCAAAAATTGTATTTAACTGAATATGTAGTATGAATATCTATGAGCAACTAACTTTCCGTTCTAAGTTACATATTATAAGTTATTACCATGATTATAATATATTAATATGAAATTCTAAGTTATGTATTAAATGATACATTATACAAATCAAAAATGAAATATATGTGTATAATCATCATTCTTAAAGATAGATTACAATTTTTTTCTTATTTTTTTTTTTTATTTGAATCAAAATTATATTGATAAATATATTTTAAGAATTGAATTTATTTCATACATTTTTAGACAAATAATCAAACTAAAGCACAAAAAAGAAGTGCACAATTATCTATTGACAATGCACTCAAAGAAGATGCAACTGTATTTCAATATGATGAAGTTTATGATGATATGGAGAAAAAAAAAGAACATAACATTGAAAAAAAGAAAGATGTTGAGGTGTGTGCAATATCAAATTTGAAAATAATTTTTTTTAAACTTTCACCGAATAATTGTTTAATTATTGCATTTTAGCCACAATACATACAAAATTCGGATGATGATGATGATGATGATAATAATGCTAATGAAAATAGAGATACTGACTTATCAGATTCTGATTCGTCTGAGGATTCAAAGCATGGAAAAATTGAAATTCATGGTAACAAATTTCTGGGTGAAATTGTTGATAAACCTGAAGTAAAAAAAGAATCAATTACTGAAATAAAAAA
>VUJU01002199.1:0-41005 GCA_009835225.1 Aphis craccivora | reverse complement strand
ATAGTAAATAACTATAATACTAAAAACTGAATAAAATTATCAACAGTAAATGAAGATAGACATACCATTGGTAATATTGTTCGTATTATCTTAATAATATTTGTATCATATTTAATCACATATACAGTATAACTTCCATATAACAAAATCTCATGGGGAACAAAATAAATTTGTAATATAGAAAAAATTGTTAAATAGAATTACATGCTTTTTTTTAACTACTTTATCCATTTCATATAAAATTCAAAATTTATCGACAATCGACAAACATTCACGTTTCGACTACATAATCAAGTTTACATCAGTATAAGAACTGCAGTATGTAGTATTGCAGTCATATTAACTGGCTTGTCAGTTGGAAACAGTAAAATTGTTGGTATTTTTGGGTAATATTTTTTAATATTTTAATTTTATTAATTTTATTATTTAATACTCAATAGTGACAAAGTTTACGAAAACAGGTTTGTTATCGAATAATTTATTCGTTAAATAGAAACATCAGATTCGTTATACAGGGATAATTGTACGTATGTTTAACAATGAATGTAATGATTCTCAAAAATAATTTGTTAAGCAGAACATTTTGTTAAATGGAAGTTTGTTATATGGAAGTTTCACTGTATTATAAAAGGATTTAAAATGTAATCGAATAAGTCGCTCTACTATGTCCACTTTTAGTTAACTTTTCCTTCTCCTACGAAATCGTACAATAACCAATTTATGAAAATACCTAACCACCTTATATAAATGCAATGTTATGTTTATATTACCTGAGCTATTATAATCGTCATCTGTTTGCGTAGCAGATGCAAAAATTGCCATCGCCGCATTCCTTTTGAGATTTTGTCCACATTTTCATGCTGTAGGTAGCTATCTTTTGTACGCATAAATGATTCAAGAATTAATACTCAGCGTTTTTTAATTTAACACTCGCTCCATCAGTATTCTTTGATTCAATTACACTGAAGTGCACACTAACGATATCTAAAAAAAATGACTTCTCAGAATACACTAAAAATTTCGTTCGCGTTTACTTTTTAAGTTTTACATTATTCAAAAATTAACAATATCGAAAATTAATTCTAAAAACAAAACTCTAGATACTACAGAATATTACTTAAGGTCCTTACACATTGCAGCGGTGCCAGTAAAATTCTTTTGTCTCGGCGTTGGCGGTAAAATAACATCCAAACACTCCAAACACATTTTAAGGATATCGCTGCAGTAGTGTAGTGTGCGGAGGCCGGAGACCTTTACAAATTTACAATAATTTGAATAATAATATGAAAAACGGGAACGCCATGTGTTATCAGATCACACACAGTGAACAAGCGCTTGAATTTTTACTAATAATGATATTTTTTAATTATAAATTTTAAAATGACCATAATTCATATAACTATTAACTTCCTCGGAAAATATTTCTTACCACGAATTAAAATATACTGGATACCCAACGACCTATACAAGCAACCATTTTTCTGGGACCCAAATTGACTTACTAAAACAGCTGTTGCAAACGGTAATCGGAAAAAAAAAGTGAAAGTCCCATACTAGGAAACTGTTAAAAAACTAGGGCAAACTCGGACAGTAGAAAAACGTCTGCAAAATTTATGTATACAAATACAAGCAGACAATATCGGTGTATTAGATTTCTTAACAGCCGTAAGCCATAATGTAAGGAAGAGGTATACCTAATTAGTAATTAGTTATTATAATATTACATTTCATAGCATTATTATTAGAATTATATAGGTAGGTACTAAGGTACCTTAAATATATTTATTAGGTACTGACTATTTGACTTATTTATTATTGACTATTTATTACTGTATTACATTTTATTATTTTGTTATATGACTTTTAATGTAACTTTAATGTATTTTTCAATACAATTTTACCATATTTATTATTTATACTTAAATCTTGATATATTTTCATTCATTTTTATCGGGACTTTGTATTAAATTAAAATAAACTATAATTTAATATGTGATTTAAGTAAGTAATTAACATTATTTATGATATTATATGACTTTTTATGTATTTATATATTTATCGGGACTATTTTTTTCTAGTGTGGGTCTTTTTTTACCGGGACTTTTTTTTCCGCGTTTCGTTGCAAACTACACCTAGCGCTTGTAATCATATTAGTGGCGACTTTTTACAAGGTAATTTACCGTCAACATTTAAATTCCACGAATTAAATTAATAACTTCTAGGGAATATATATATTATATAATTCAATTCCTGATTACGATATTAGTATATTTTGAATTCCCTTGAAGCGCTAGTAATCCTTTGCACATGAAAAGTCACTTTGGGAGCTCTTTATCACCTCTCGTTGGGTATCCAGTATATTTTAATTCGTGTTTCCTACCTATGCCCATGCACATATATGTATACTAGGGCGCAAATATAGAAGCCAAAGGAGGGACATGCCCATCCCTCTGGAAAATGTTGAAAATATTAGCATATTGTTTACTGTGATCAAAATATATTTATGTATGGAATTTAAAAATTTAATTTAATATAAGATAATATATAATTTTTTTTTTTATGAAATATCAGTTTAATTATTGTAGAAAATCAGGTTATCAGCTCTAAATAACAACATGCTTTTTAGTTTTTATTCTAGGGATAATATTATATTCTAAAAATATTGTGTATTGCCATAGATACGATATGTATATATGTGTACACCACCATTATATTTTATTTATGATCACAGATATATGTGTAATTAATATTATATATATTATTAACACAATATACATTAAACATTATCTATTAGGTTAATAAACATTTTTTTTTTAAATGTTTTTCTATGACGGTCCAATAAATAGCCACCATGGTAAACATGATCATATGCGTATATTAAACAAGATATTTAACATTCAGAAGAATTCAGAGGATAATATTATTACATACACATTAAATGATTTGCTGAGTTTGCTATTGCATGGAAAATATAATTTAGTAAACTTCTTACAACTCATCATATAAGTTAAAAAAAAAAAAACATGATAGCAAGTCACTTTGTAGTATAAATATTATTATATGAGTAAGTATTGTATTACTACACAGACCCAAACATAAACATATATTGCAGTATATTGAATACCATGCAATAAAATATTATTTTATGATCAAATCAATCAAATAACAAATAATCAAATTATCTGATTAATGTCCAGTGTAAAATAAAAACCTAGACAAGTATTATTTATTATATGTGTAATATTATATATTTTTATATATAGTTGAGTTTTTAAAAAATAATTTACTACAATATGTTTTATATAGTAATTTATATTACAATGATAAATAGTGATCAAAGTGAAAGGAATAATGCGACACTTTTTTTTATGATAATTTAAATACTTAGTTAAATAAACATATTTTAAAAATAAGAATAAAACACCTTGTGTAATTAATACAAGACATATAGAAATATTATTAATTTATATCGCAGTTGTACACTCTCTGCGAGTGGAATTTCAATTACAAAATAATAAGATACATATATATATANACATACATATATATATATATATATAACATTTAAAAAAAAAATTAACTACAGTAGGGTGTTTGTGCACTAGTTTGCGCTGTACATTTGACACTCCTACTAGTTGATTGATTACTTTATAAAATAAAACATAAAATGAACTATCATTATTATTATTATTGTTATTAATTCACATTCTTTAGTAACTTGGGTCCAATATATATTTCAAATTAATTGCTTTTAGAATCTAAACTAGGTAAAAAATAAAAATAAATAATAATAATAAATAATAAAATAATCAATACATTGATAAATAAAAATAATATATGTATGTATACAGACATATAAAATAAGATAAACAATAAATCATTAAAATGGGTTTAACAATAAATAGAATGTAATATTATACAGTACGATCAGAGAACACACTTAATAAGTTTTGCGTAATTAAATTGGTCCTCTGGTTTGAACAACACACAGAACACAATATACAATATGTTTATTAAGAAGATCATAACGGTTCTAATATATAAAACCATATTATCAGTACAAATACAATAAAGTTTTCCTTTTCTTTAAATGTAATTTGAATTGGTTGCTTTTTAATGTATAATTATAGACAATAAATAAATAATATTAAAATTTACACGTTTATGAAGAAATATGTAAAAAATAAAAGAAAAAAATGTAATAGTAGAATAAATAATTAAACCACCAATGAAAACTTCACTATTCTACCAACAATAATATTTTCTAAAAATTGGTTCCATTGATTGTTTTTTTATTTAAAGCATAAAATAAATAAAAGTAAACAATTACTCCAAAAATTTTATTTTAAATTAATTAATTAATGTTGTCAATATTAAAGGAATTAGGGCTCATACCATAAATGAATATTATACTAAATATTGGCCTACAAACACTTATATGTTAAATATATATAAATGCATAAATGGTACCTATAATTACACTTCTGTAATTCTTTAATAAATACATACACAGAATTATTTATATATATATTTAAATATATATTTATAAACATTTTTTTTTTTTTATTTATATGTATTTGCACATCCTTACAATTATGGGCTTGTTAAGTAATATTTATTAAACAACTATTAGAATTGAAAATTGTTAACAAGTTGAAATACATATATTATAATTATTATAATTTAAAAAAAAAATTATTTTATTTAGGTAAATGTTAAATTTTTCTAAGCTACAAACATCAATGTTATTTAGTGTCAAAAAATGCTGTTTATAAGAACAAAAGAATAAAGAACTTTAATTTTTACTCTATAGTATTTTAGTCACAATAAGTATAAATGAGTACCTTGGGTGATTGTACAAATTTTGTAATAACAGAAGATAAATGATTATGTTTGTTCGTTATCACAAGAATATTTTTGTGCGTCATACATACAGGTACAATATACAAAGACTATGACCATTTAAATAATATCTAAATAAATAAAATATGAATGATCATAGAATAGTATGCCAGATTGAAACAGTACATGAATAAGGAATTGTTCGATCAATGTTTTTTTAATTAAAAAAAAGTTTGTCTTATGAGTAGGGTTGGATCTGTTAGCTTTTCATAGTGCAAACATGTATGTTAACATAAATCGTCTTGAATGAATAAAATAAAGTTTTCAATTATTTAATAAAAAAATAAATTAAGACTAAAGAAATCCAAGGTTTTCCAAATGAAATTTAAATACTCAAAATTGTCCTTTATGTTATAGTTATAATTTAGAAGTTTAATAAATGAATATTTATAAAATTAAGATTGTGAAGGATAGCAGAGCACACAATATTTGGAAAATACTCTTCAAGTTTGAACAGGTATACCTATTATACTTATAACTGGTGTTTATCTTAAACCCTGGATGATTGAAAACGCGATTTAAAACTATTAACGAAATAATAAAATAATAACCATAAGCTCAGTTAAGAAAAAAGACCAACTAAAATAATATATTCAGACTAGATTTTGGTCTAAATACAATATTAATATGAAATTAAAATGTACATAAGTTGTATGGTAGCTAATATAATTATATAACTAGTCTAAAAACCTGGAAATTTAATATTTATAACAAAACAATTTTTAATACATTAAATTACTTTAGTTGGTTATACAGTTATTTAATAATTGATGCGCTATGAATAATAAATATATATTTTATAAATCAGGTTACATACAATAATATTGAAAAAAGAAATAATTAGTTATAAAATTAATATTGGAATGAATAAATATATTATTTTAAGTTATGTATTATGCCATGGGAGTTTCAAGTTTATGGTGTTTCCAAAGTTAATGAATAATTCAATGAATTTATTATTATGTCATGGTTGATTTATTGCGAATCTAAAACTTATGTGCAGATTTTTAAATTACCAAGAAACAACAGTTATTATTGGCAGCATAATTTTCAAAATAATCACAATTTTATAATTGGAACATTTGTTAATGAGTAAATATTTTAACACAAAACGATTGATGCATTATGAATTTTAAATTGAAAAATTATACGTAGCAGATTTTAATTATAGATGAAATTTATATTTAATTATAAATATTGGCACTTTTTTGGAAAACTATGTTAAGAATATTTATTAATTTTTAATAACATTTAAAAAATAGAGAAAAAAGGTAATGTTTTAAAAAAATGCAGTTAGAAAAATAAGGGATTATTGACACATTAGATTTACAAATAAAAACGGCCAATTACACATTGTTGTTAAATTGTGTAAATGTTTTATAATTAATGGTATTTACAAAAATCCAGGCCTCAGAAAATATTACAATTTTGGCTATAACCAATAATGAACAATAAAATAATAATAATAATAATAATAATAATTAGGTACTTATAAATTAAAAAAAAAAAAAAAAGTACAAAAGCAATTTGGAAAAGTCGATTTAGCCATTTAAAATAAAAATTAGTAAGCAATAACAAATTTAGCATTGACTCATAAAACAATATTTTTACCACATGTTAAACATTCCTTTTTTCTACGTGGATTGTTGGCATTGATTGTTGTTTAATCATTGTTATTAAGCTATTTAAAGAAGAGCGCATAGCGACTTCTTTTTTTGTTTCTGTTTTTTCTCTGGACTTTTTTTGTTGATCTGTCTCACTAAGTCATAGAATATCTAAAACAAATAAATATTTTTTTATTTTATAACCCAATTTAAATGTAAAAAATAAAAAAATAAACTAAAATTTTGTAAATAGATGTATCAATATTTATCATGAACGACGTATTTGAAATTAAATTGATATATTATATGAAATGAAATTTTATTTTAATCATAATCATGCAATAGCACTATCATTAAATCTTATGTTTTAAATTTAAATTATATATATAAACAAATTTCTTAGTTTTTTATCATATAAAATAAATTGTATTACTTGTACAGATTTTTAATGTTCAACATTTATGTGACAAATATAATATTAATTTTGAAAATTCAGTTATTTGTAATATCTCATTGCTAACAAGGTTTTAATAGTAAGTAGTAGAGGAACTAATTCTGATAAAAAAGCTGGATAATAACAGATTTATAATTTTAAAAAGCAATAAGGATTGTTAAATTTAAAACATTGAAAAAATGAGTTATTTTGTGTTTTAACAAATTTATTACTTTTATGTGACAAAAAAAAAAAATAATAATAATAGAACATTTAAATTTTCAATACTAAGTCAATATTGTCAATACAAATTACTAGTTTATTATAATATTACTGATGAAAATGTATACTAATTTATTAAATACTCACACTTTGATGTTTCTAAAAAAAAAAAAAAAAATTGTAATAATAATAAAGGGAATGAAATCAAGATATTTATTTACAAGAAATTTTTTTCTATTTAAACAACTGTACTATCAACAATATAAAATATACACACACGCATACACATAAATATATTATATGATATCTTAATACTTACATCAATGACATTAATTTTAGCTTTAGCAGATGTTTCCATAAAAGCACAATTGAATTGACGAGCAAGATTCACACCATGTTCTTTACCGACTACTCGTTCTTCTTCTAAATCACACTTGTTTCCCACTAATACCATGGGGACATCATCAGTGTCCTAAATTTTTAATTTATATACATTAATATGGCATGTTATAAATGCAATAGTTGCTTTATTATAAATTAGAGTTGCTTTACATAATTATAAAAATGGTATACCTTTACTCTTAAAATTTGTTCTCGTAAATCTTGTAAGTCATTAAATGTTGATTGTGCTGTAATAGAATATACAAGAACAAATCCTTGACCATTTTTCATATACAAATCTCTCATTGCTGTAAATTGTTCCTGAAAAAAAAATTAAATATATAATCAACAATAAAATATACAATTTTGCATAAATTATTTCATTTTTAAAAAAATTATGTTATTTTTCATAGATATTTAATATTGAAGTTGGTAAGTAATAACTAAAAACTTAAAATAATTAAAATAGCCAAAAACTAAATTAATAAATTAAAATGTTTATACTGTAATAAGAATATATAAGATAAAAATTAATCTATAATTACCCAACTTTTTTACAACGAGTCAAAATTGTTTGGGGATGAATAGAAAAGAGTAATGTGATTGAAAAAAGAAAAGAATCGTTTTTTTTGTTTTAGTTTACCATAATTTTATTATTATATTTCAATGATATAATTTCAGCATAAAAACTCAGATGGATAATATAAGACTCCTGTAGTTCAGGTCAATACTCAGTATGATAACAAAATGTGATTGGAAGTTTTCATATGACAGATTATTTATAATAATAATATATTTAAAATCACTATATTTATAAAACGTCCTTATATATGTACACAATACAGTTTATGTCAATGTATGTATTAATATATACACTAATAATGTATAAAATTATAATCAAATACTATACATAGTTTTAAAAATAAAATATGATAATTTCTCATAATTACTGTTAGTAACTCAAAGTTTTGTTTATTGTTTATATTTCGTTCTAACCACACGTGCTTTTAATGTATATTTGGTACTGGTTTGTTATAGCCCCACCATAGCACTACAAAGAGTGAAAATTTAGGGCCAGTTGTACCGTCTTCGGTTAATCAGCTGATAACAGATTTTTAACCGGCCAAATTCGGCAGATTCAACTACGGTTAACTTTAATCGGAGATGGTACAACTGGCCCTTATAGTCCTGCCACTCAGGTCTGTTACCGGCAACCACTCTTTCATCCATAATAATAAATACATAGTAAAAATAATCTAATAATTTGACAGAAAAAAATGTACCATTACTATAAAGTATCAATCATAAATATTTACCACATAATATGATACGATATAATACATGATATTGATCAAACATCACAGTGCGTATTTCAACTTAATCATAGATACAATTTTGTGAACCCTAACTCAGAAACCCATATACAAAATGTCGAGAGAATGTGGGGAACTCGTTCAAATAGAGCAACAAAAAAAGAAGAGAAACAGATAAAATTTTTTAACTCATACAAGGTAGAATTCATGTGGTAATCAAAATTATAATAAAAAAATAGAGAAACAGGTACAAATTTTTAACTCATACAAGGTAGAATTCCTGTAGTAATCAAAACTATAAATAATAGGTAGTGATTCGTTCAAAACTATTTTTTTTAAAGATGTAGCAGAATTTTGGGAATCGTGGAAAACATAAACATTTTTTAATATTGTATTTATTATTATTCCTTTTTTTAATATTATATCAATATATCGTCAAATAATTAGATTGATAAATATCAATAATTAACTTATTATTTTATATTAATAAATATAATAATATATCAATAAATAAATAAATAAATAAATAAATAAATAAATAAATAAATAAATATTTGTACTATTTATTTATTGTTATTTGGATGACAGAGCTATAAAGTTTTCATTCACAGTGGTAGGGCTATAATAAACCAGTACCATATATTTTAATGTACAACAATATAGCATTTTTAAGGGTCTTTTCTTTGTTCTAACCTGATGATTATTGTAGTGACTTCTACTGTATTTATCATTTCAATATTATTTAATTTAATTTAAAAAGTTAATAATACCTATTATACAACTATTGTTTTATGAATGATACCAATCAATAACGTACATTATAAATTTATATATTTTGTATAAACTAAATCAATTAATGTGTGCTGCATAGTAATGTAACTATAATAAATATGGTGGTAGTGACCATTTATATTTGATTTCAAAGAATGCAAAAATGTGTAGTGTTATAATTATAGTTAATTTCTGCATATAAATCATTAATAAGAAATATAGTAAGCTATAACAATAAACCAGAAAATAATTGTTTACGAAAAAAAAAAATGTTGGAAGCTTAATTATATTTTACAACTATAATATTTTATTGACTACAAAAAATTCATACTAAATATTCTTTAATTTCAGTGTACACATTAAAATTATTTATTATTTTACATTTTTTTTTTTTTAATTCCATTTTTTGAAAAAAATAAAAATACCCCTATTATAGACTCAGAATTAATACATAAAATCATAAAATGCCTCTAGAACAATTTAGAACTATGATAGAAAAGAAATATTTTTGAAGATGTTTGATTAACTATAATCAATATCTAACCTATAATATTTTACAATGTTTTAGCGTTAGTTAAATATAAAAAGGTTGATAGGGTAAAAAATAAATACTTCTTAAAGTAATAATCAAATTTTATGAATTCAATGTTTATAGTATTGGAAAATAAAGAAACCATCAAGTACTAATTCAAATTATAGAAGTATATGAAAGTGGAATTTAAGAACAAGATATAACTTTTTATTTTCTCTTTGTTACTCTCTATATTTTAAGCACTTTTAGCAGTGGCGTAACAGAATAAATTGGACTGTCTCGCAAAAATAAAAAAATGTTAAAAATGGGCTCCTAATATATTGTTATATCAAAATATAATTCTATAACCAAAGGCCCCAAATTACTGTGGTCCCCACGCAACGCGGGATCTGCGGGCCCTCAGTTACGCCACTGACTTTTAGTAATTTTTTAATATTATCATACAATTTATATCAGTAAAAGAAAATATTACGAATAGTAATGAAAATAATAAAATTACTGTACAACCTTTATGTACCTTAATATACTATAAATTTGCCAAAATTAACTATGTTAATTTAACTGAACCAATATTTCTAACTTTGACTCCTATCTGATGAGTTAAACTTAGAAGTGCCAATTTACTAAAGACTTACTTCGTAACTTTAATGTAAAACTAACTTCAATTTATTTACTGAAAATTTGAGATCAAAAGGAATCATTCAATTGTGTTTATTATGTTATTACACAAATTAAATTCCATTAATAAATAAAATAAATATAATCTATAAAATATTTAATAATTAGTCACAGAAGGGCCTTAAAACACGTTTCAGTCTTTAAAGTATTATTATATTAGTTTACAGTAAATGTAATCTTGTAATAGAATGAAAATAGAAATTTCATAATTTTTCTTATTTATTTTTAAATATTAAATTGCAAATTATATACACTTTAAAAAAATATAGTTATTTTAATACATACCGTTCCAGCAGTATCAAGAATTTCAAGCATACATTGTTGTCCATCAACTTCAACTTGTTTACGATAACTGTCTTCTATAGTCGGATCATACTTTTCAACAAATATACCTTGCACAAATTGTACTGTCAATGCTGATTTACCGACTCCACCACTACCCAGAACAACTATTTTGTATTCCCGCATTTTATTTGATATTGTCTCAAATGTATATTAAGTTCTTTAAATTTATCTTTTAAGTGCTGAAAAAAAAAATATCATAATTAATAAATGACAAATTATTTATTATTATAATATAACAACAAATACATTTATATATTACTAGTTATATTATATACATATAACTTATGAAAATTATGCCCATAAAAATAATAATAGACAATGAAAAATACATCAGATCCTAAAAAGAAATTGGAGTGTGTATGTTGGAAAATAATTAATTAAATTAGACTGCAAACAAAGTCCAGTGCTTAATTAAAGATCAAATGACTAGATAGCTACAAATAATATAGGTAGACAATGGTTTAAGAAAAATAGCCTCATTTTGTTTAATAATATAATTTGAAATATTTTGAAACATGTTTAGTTATAAACTAGAAATACCGAATAAAACCAAATATAATATTTAACAAATTTTTAACTACTTAGGTTTGGAAATCATCTAATGACCTACTAACTAACTAACGATTATAAACTATATAGATATACCCAAATGTAATTATTTTTTAAAATAAACAATAGTACCTATTAATAACAAAGAAACTATAGACATAAATCTGTAGATTAGACAGTTAAATTTTGCACAGTAGTGTATTACATATTTAAATTAACACAAGACTAAGGCTAACTTAAGACAATATACCTAATTATTGAAAGTCAAGAGAATTTAAAATGTTAAAATTTAGTTCAAAAGTTAAAAACAATTATTGTTAATAATATTTTACTTAAAAAAAATATAATATACTTAGGTAATAAATAAGTTTTATTGAAACTAGACATCGAATGTGACTATTTTGTACAAGTCATGCTTATAACATGCTTATAATAATGTATGTGAACTAGTATTCTAGGTTAAAACAATAAATATTACATAATATGATAAATAAATCAAATTTGTGATTTGCATAATATTAAAAGCATTTTTTTTTAATTTTAAAAGAATACTATAACAATTGTACAATAAATACCTAATATTTTGTCACAGATAAAAACTTTTCAATTCTACCTTTATTTTTAATAGTATTGATTGATTCAAAAAATGAATATGAATATATTCATACAAAAGAAAATCTTAAACAACAATAACAAAAACTATGTTCAAAAATTGAAATAAAATTATTGTAACAACATAACTACCTATCTTTGTATCTTGTAACTACCTATCTTTAAATTATATATATTTTTTATACAACTACTGGTGCTGAAGAACCCAGTAAAGTAAATAATGCTACTGTTGACGATTATGTTTATGTATACTATGTTAATGCATACTTTAAAATACTAGTATTTAAAAAAATAAATAAATAAATAGAAAGTCGAACAATGGCTGAATTAATTGTTCGTTTTGTTCAACTAAACTTATAAAAAAGCAAATTATTTATTGATTACTTTAAGGCATGCTTATACTATACTGTACTATAAAAGTAATTGATACCTTATTCAACATTTTTTTAATTGAATAATGTCTCCTAAAATTCTGTAGGTAATTTTATTATACAGTACATCAGCAGTCCCCAACCCATGGGCTGCGAGCAGCATGGTACTTGGGCCGTGAACCACGTAATATTAAATATTATATAGGTATATTTTTGTTACATACTGAATAAGATTTTTAGTTATAATAATATTTAATCAATATTAACTACAGTATATAATTCATGATATTGACCGTTTGAATATAATTTTATCTCATATATATGCATATAATATATATTATAATTATATGAATACATATATAGGTATGCTATTAGTGGGCCTTAAAGACTTGTTTACAAAATTTATGGTCAGCACAACTAGAAAGGTTTGGAACTGCTGTAATCATTGACATTAATGCAGAATTGGCTAATTCAATTAACACATTAACTAATTTCGCACTATATATACAATTTTAATGGTTGACTAAATCCTCCACAAAAGAATACACCAGTAACGCACATGAGAATGACGACAAACCAATGTTGACTGATGCCAATGTTATAGGTACATGATGTGAAGTTGGTGGGGGTTGTGAGAGTTTGGATACCTTTGGTCGTTACCCAGGTGTATTCTCTTATGGTCCGGAATATAGATTAAAATTCAAACATTAATAATATTTTATTAATTTTAATATTAATATTATAATAATTCATATTAATAATATGTCATGAAAAAGATAAATACCTATATAAAAATAATTAGAACATAATATTGAAACTCACCTACCTAGTTTAATAAAAATTAATTTATTGTACAGAAATAAACATATTATTATAGGTACTTGTTATGTTATTTACCTGGTTATTTTTATTTGAATAAATATTAAATTACCTAACTCAATGATATAATTATTTCTGCTTAATTTTTTTTTTTTTTTTTTTTTTTTTTTTTATATTTAAGATTAAGTAAATAATTATTTTGTATTTTTTTTATGGTTAAATTGTTTGATTTGTAATATTTTGATATTTAGTTGAAATTAATAATTAGGTACAAATGAGCATTCAGTTCTAAAACCAATAGGTGCAATGAGCAGGAGTCAATTGAAGCGATTGTATGTGGCCCTCAATTACAATTCATAATTACTTAGTATGAAAATATGGAATACCACATTATGTATTTATGTTAGTTGATAGAACTGTAAATAAATAACGTGTATGGCCGTGGAAATTATTTTTAATTTTTTGACCCCCCAACACCAAAAAGGTTGCCGAACCCTGAGTATAAGCATAATAAGCTCATGACACCTTCCTCTCAAACAGTAATTACATCAAATTTCTATCTATGATCTATGTTCAATTATGATCTGCAACTCTGTATGTGTTTTTGTATACTACTAATAAACCTCAGAATTGTAGAAATGTTGTGTTGGAATAATAACTGATATCAATTTGAGAGCATAAAAAAATAAAAATAAATAATAATACTTTATTTTAAAATAAAACATTGAACTAAATCGATTGAACTATATGTTTCTTGTTTCTCCAGATTCGATACTCATATGGTTTTAATTTTACACATATTAGTAACAGTTTAGTTTACTCGCATCTTATTTTGACTTCGCGAAAATTTCAATTTTAAAGTAACAATTTATAAAAAAAACATTAAATTCACATAATGTAAGATGACACGATACAAACTTACACAAATAATAAAGGTGCATAATCAATAGTTATACATACAGACTTTTACATAAAAATAAAAATTCCGAGGACTTTGTCAAGCAACTGTGTGCGGTTTTGAATTATTGACTTTCCAAATTTCCATTTTTAACAATAGATAAATTATAAGCGGTATTGACGATTGAATCGTATAAAATGTGCAGTTATGAATAGTAAGTGTGCGGTTTTGAACGACGCCCATTCATAAGATGTGTTATGGAATGTTCATTGTAGGTCTAAGTAAATACAGTTGTTGTCATATAAATTGATTTGACAATTTGACAGTTGGTAGACTAATTAAGTTAAGCCGTATAACCCTTTATTAGTAATCATTTTTAGAGTAGTTTATTGCTTAGCAATTACTAAGAAATTAAAAACTGATACCTATACTTAAAATTAAAAAAATTTTGCATAAATATTAATATCCAATTATTTTATACAATAGTGTTATACCAATACTAGGTATTTTAATAACTACTTATTGTATATATACTACCTACTGCATTTATTTAAAACAGATAATGAATTATAGGTATACACATACAAAACAAATGATGAATGTGCAAAATTGAAAAACATTAGTTGACTAATAAAAGTGAGTAAGTGACTCATATTTTATATATCATTTAAGTAAAACTACCTACCTATCTAGGTAACCTATAAAATAAATAAAAATGTAATTAACACCTAATTATAACAAATATGAAAATAGTTTCAACATTTAAAAAAATTATACATAACTGAAAAAGTTATAATGTGATTACTAAGTACCTCGGTAAATTATAATTGTAGGTAGGTATATGGTACATCTAAATATAAATTAGTAGGTAGATATAAAAAGTACCAAGCCCTTAAATTGGCTTAATATTGGTGACAGTTAGATAAATATAATTTATAAGCGAGTTCATTTATGTCATTAATTATTATTTAAACGGAAATAAATACATTCACAGGCAATCACTAATATAAGCTGTAAGGGAATAAAAACAGGTACCTACTTGTGCGTAGGTAGGCTACAAGACGTGCTCAGGGGACATCCTTTAAGAGTGAAAATGAGTTAAATATGAAAGAATGGAATACAAGTTAAGAAAAAAAATAATAATTAAACAGTTCATCACTCATAGAAGAGTGAAGAACGATGTCAGAGGGTGGGAGAGGAGGTTCAATAATCAAGTGGACCAACAACGAGGGGCGGGGTATGCGAAAATAAATTCGTATAGACGTGCGTTTGAGAAGGTACATACCAGCGAAAATCGATTCGATCACGAGGCGTCGTGAATGTTAATCGGAAATGACCGGAACACAAAAGAAAAAAAAAATGAAAACGAGCAAACACAAAACTAGCGAGAACAAACGACGGAAACGACGGCGTTTCGGCGTGTTGATAAGACTACGCGATTGACCGGACCCGAGCGGACGCAAACGGCAGATGATTATACACGGGTGGTTAGGGGGCGAGGAGGAGTCGGAGAGACACGCTAACGAAATGATATTGTTAGGTACCTATAAAGTAATATCGAAACGGAAAATCGCAACAAATCCGGCGGTGTCAGTCGTGTTTCGTACGGCTTTCCGCGTTCGGTTGCTGTAGAACGCCACCGGACGGGCGTGAGACGACGTGCCTTCCGTCGAACGACGCGAGACGCGGTAAGGATATACGGCACGACCGGAAACGCATCGGATGGGCGGACGATATCCGCCGATCGCAAACACAATCGACGACAACAGCAACACAATTAAAATGACAACACGATAGGTGGGCTTATGCAATAATAATAATTACAATACGACAATAATCCATGCTACGTTTTATTGGCGTTATAAGACGAGACGTACCTTTGAGCTCGGAGAAGGGTGTAGCGGCGACGGCAGAAGACGGACGACGATCCCATGCAAAGCGGACGATACCGGGGGGGAAATGTAAAAAAAAAAAAACGTAAAGAAACGAAATGCAGTAATAACGACGACGGTAATAATAATAATAACAATAACGACAACTAAACGAGATTAATGACTGCACACGAGTGGACGGGCGAGTCGTCGGTATCGGGATCGCGTTATGATGGTATTGTATCGGCGTACACGACCGACGTACACACACACACACACACACGTCACGCACACACACACGTCACACACATACACACACACAAACGTACGCGCAGCACAGTGCTATGTGAACGATGCGCTCTTTTACTACCGACCGAATGACGACGAGTGACGACGACTGACGACGACGCCGCCGCCGGTGCTGCTGCCGTCGGTATTCGGTCGAGTCGGCCGTATGTCGGATCGGCTCGGCCTCGGCCAAGCGTGCGGGCTAATCGCTGGCGCGGTCAAATGTTATTGTAACGACGATTACGATTATTATTTTTCGTTTCGATATAATATTATAACATTATTGAAACATTTTTTTTATCTGCTTTCGCTATCGCCGTTGTCGGCTCGTCCGAAACCGTTTTTTTAATCGTTATAATAATCGCAAGGTGGTCGGTACGGGCGGTATAGACCCGTACGTCTGTCGTGACGATGGGTATATCGTTATTATAATGTTAATATTATGTTATAGGCGACGAGGGCGTTTGAAACACTTGCGATCGTGTGATTTTCGGGTAACGGTCGGGGAATAGATGTCCGTTTCGATAACAATAATAATAATAATGATAATCGGTTAACCGAATACCGATCACAATATTATGTATATACCTACCTATGTGTTATTGTTATAAATTTGCGTGCTCGGTGTGGGGCATGGTGGAGTAGGTGGACGCCTCACGTAAAGCGTATTGTGCGTGTGTGCGCGCGCCGGCCTGTGTGGGGCATCGGAGTGTGTGTACGCGCGGGCGCGCGCGCGCATACGCGATTGCTCATATTATTCATGATATTAAATCGGACGCCCTGCAAAGGTTACCGGCTACCATGTTACCGACGCCGCATCCCATCGCCGGTAACCAGGCGAGACCGTCGAAAAACACGGTTACATTTATGACGTCGCGTACGCGGAGCCCTGTGCGCCGCCGTACCGTTTATACTGCCGTTTACTCGATGGGTACCTATATTGGTATAATATTATTTGATAATATTACTTAAAATTTATGCGGTATTTCAGGTATTTGAGTGTCCCGATCATCGGACTGACGACTTCCTGTTTGTTGTCTGATGAAAATATATTTACCTATTCTTTTTTTTTTAATTTAAATGCAACATTCGTATACCTAGGTATTTACTTATTAAAACATAACTTTGAAACTTTGAACCTAACTTATTAATGCACTACCTAACAATTCTTTCTAAACCGTAGTTTTACTGATGTTACCCTATAAAATATACAGGTAATGAAGATAAAGAATAGCGCTTATAATATGAACTAATGATGTTTTTATGTTCCCATTTGATTATACTTTGTTAGTTTATTGCCTCGAAAAAATCGTGTTTATCGATACCTATTAAAAATTAAATTAATTTGAAGAAAAACATTTTTGTTAAATTTATTTATTTTAATGCAATACATATTTCACTTTGATTTATTTAAATTGTATAACTTTAAATCATTATTATTTATGTTCAGTAAATATATAATTATATAAGTTAGTAATCAGCCAATTCCAGTTTTGCTTAAATTCGAAATAAGTTAATAATTAAAATATTTATAAGAAAAATACATATGATTTTATAAAAATATAAACTATTATAGTATAATAATGTATTATTAGGATTAAAAATACGATATACCAAAGCCAAACAAAAAACCTATATCTATAAGTATACAAAATATTTAAGATAATATGAGTAGGTAGGTAAATGTGTTTTAAATACAAATTTTTATTTAAGTTAAAATTATTTAAAAAATAGACTTGGTTATTAATAAATAACCACTTACATACACTTACATTATTGCTGTACCTATTTATTTAGGTAGTTTATAAATATTAAAATTAAAAATGTTATCCATTAATCCATTATTAACATATCACCTAGGTATGCATACTTAAATAAGTTCCTATAGATAATTATATTTATTTTATTCTAGTTTAAATAAAAGATAGAAAAACTGTACATTTAATCTTGAAACACTAGTTAAGACAAAGAGTAAGAAGAAGCTTACAACAATTCCCACTATAGCTTTTGAATTAAATACAAAATATTAATATTACTAATGAGTAATGACACGAGTAATTGTTACAATCGGTAAATTATCTTACTACCTTTTTAAATGATAAATTAGGTAGGTACTGAATCGTCTGAATCTAATTTGAGAATAGTTAAATTTTAATAATACCCGAGATCTTAAAAAGATTTTTACCAATCCATATTCAAATTCTATTACTTTTCAACGTTAAATTAAAAATATTAGAATACTTTAGAGATGTTGATAACGATTTTGACAAAAATCATAAATTTTGCTTACATGTATGTATTATATAATAAAATAGGTATGATGATTCAGACTGATGACAAATTTTAATAAAAAATAAAGACTTAAAAAATTACACTCAACACATTATCTTCAAATATAATATATGTATTGTTTAAAGAGAGGTATACAATATACATTCAAAAGATTATTACAACTATTAGTAAATGTTTATCTATTAAAAAAAAATTATAATGGATTTAGTTTTATTTTTAATCAATTCAAATTCTTTTATTTTCTTAAAAATATCTTCCACTAAATTAACTAATTTTTCTTTTTTCAAGTGGCAAACTAAAAATGTATTTTAATGTAATTACCAATTATTCCAAATTTTATTATTATGTACCATAGTTTATATAAGTTATAATACTCACATTTTTAAAATTCGATTATAATATATTTAGAGATGAATTTTATATCTTATATTTTTATAATCATTTATTGTTGAATACTATGGACAATTTAGTTGAATAAATATAAATTGATAATTGAACATACCTTATACCTTAATGTTGAATATATTAAACTAAAATATTCTATAGGTACATATTATACATCTAAATAAATAAAATATAACATTTTTACTCATAACGACAAAGCTTATATTTTTTTGATAATAAACTTAGTATTTCTATTTTTTTTTTTATTATTTAAACTATTGTTTTATTATATTGTGAGTGGTAGAAAAATACCACAACAATTATGATTTTACATAATATTTAGAACTCGAGGTATTTAAGTTTAAAATAATGAATCTAACCATTTTAACCTCTATATTTTGTTTTGGACATATTTTATTCAAAATATTAATTATTTATAATTAAATAGTTGTGTATCTATAGTGAATTTCAAATTTGTACTTATTTTTATTAGGTACCTTGTATACATCTAATAATAATAATAATAATAAAACCAAGGCTTTTGCAAAAATAATATTTATTTCATACAATTTGTAAAAATTAAAAGGTTTTGTTTTATTTTTGGTTTAAAGAAAGGTAAGTCTTGATATTTCATTTATTATTGCTAGATAATGACTTTTAAGAAAATTGTTTAAATTCAATTTTACTGGTATCATATACCATAAAAAGTATCATTGTATACGAAAAACGATTCTGAACGAAGTGATTTGTCAGCCTAGGATATAATTTACAATGGTTTATGAAAAAGATGATTTATGTTTTAATGACCCGAATACAACAAAATTTAAGTTCTTTTATAATTAATGTAAGCTAAACTTATGAAAAATCTTGTATTAAATTTTCAACTGTTAGCTACTTATGTAAAAAATTTTATGAATTATACCTACAAAATAATTTGCAAATATTCATGATTTTTACAAATTGTTGTCAATGTTTGAACTTCAAATGCTAATAAAAAAAAACTGTGCCTATGTATTCTTATAATTTTTTAATCACTATAAGAAGACCTTATGAGGAACTTTGTATTAAATTTTATCGACACTTCCAAAAAAAATTTTTTAGAAAAATTTAAAATTTCAGTTGTCTATAAATAGCTCAAAAAAACTCAAAATATTTTGAAAATTAAATCACGAAAAGAAAATGCTAATCTAAATAACTGGAAAAACTTTTAATTACCTACGACTTATACCTTTTGAATAATAATAAATATTTAAAATTGTTTGAGGATAAATCGTTATTGTTACGCTATTTCCTAAAAATTTAAAATTCAAACGCAATTAAAACTTTTCCTATAATGATGCTACGAGTTTTCTCTATAGCTACTTGAAGGAAAACTTATGGAAAACTTAGTATTGTATTTTTAATCCTCAGTTATAAACACAAAAAATGTTATGATTTTTCAACTTCAAAATTACTTGCAAATTTCGCGTTTTCGACAGATGTCGTAAAAATTTGAACTATAAACGCTTATAAAAAAAATTGTGACTAGCGATTTTTAATATTTTTTAGCTGCAATTAGAACAACTCATAAGGAGTCTTGTATTAAATTTTCAAAACTTTTTGGTAATCCAAAATTTTTTTATAAATCAGTGTTTTAGAATTGTATGCGTTAGAATTACGTATATAATGTAAATAGTAAATACCAATTATTAAAATAAAATAGTTCTGTTACTAGATGTATTAGTTGCCTGTAGTAACACGCATGTGTATATTATTTCTAACAAATTTAAATTTTGTAAATTTTCAAAAAAATATTTTATTTCTGGAGAATAAATTTTAGATGGAACACAATTGCCCGTTGGATAAAATTCAACTCGGTAAGTAAAAATATTATATTAATTAAGTTTTAATAAAAAATAATCTGTTAAGATGATTATTCTAAATCTGCCATAAATCACTTAATCTCTTCATTCAGAATCTAAAATTGAAAAATAAAAATGCATATTTTGCATATTTCATCAATTTTAAGGAAAAAGTGCACATTTTTCTATTTTTTTATGCTTATAAAGCATATTAAAAAAAAATATACTATGCTAAAAACAATTAATTTTTTTTTTCTCAAACTATTTTTTTAAATAATATCATGTTTAACTTCAAACAGAATGAAAATATACTGTTTTAACTATTTTTTCAGTTCAATAAATCATTACGCACCGTCGCACTATAATATTTTATTTTTCTATAATATAATTTTTTTTTGGTGCATATTTTGCCATTTTTAGCTCCTACAACTTCCCAGTCCTAAAATTGTATTATTGTCAATTTCTTCTAAAGTACCTATATGTATTCTTCGTAAATCATAATAGTATGCTATCTGACTCATACCTCAACATTTATATTGGTATTTTGTAACCACGGCAACGAATTTATAGAATAGCAGGAGACACAACGAGAATATAAATTATTCTATAGAATAAAAACTTAAAACCAATCTAAAGATAAATTAATAACATTTTTTTTACACGCTTAAAGATTCTATAAATAATAAAATATTATTTAAACTTGAGATATTTGTTGTTTATTATCCAGGATATCATACATGGAATTTGCTTCATACCATAGTAGCAAACTATCCGGACGAACCTTCTCCCCAAAAGCAGGAAGATATAAATCAATTTTTTGATCTAATCGGACGTCTGTACCCTTGTCAAGCATGTGGTCGTGATTTTACTCATTTGTAAGTTACACACATGTATTATGATGTTATAAGACTAAGTAGTTACTAGTAGTTAGTAGTTACCTAGTATCTTAATACCTATGTATTATGTATAGTTATGTTGTTGTATGCCAGTAATAGGTCAAAATATATACTAATATAGACACCTTTGTACCTATATACAAAATATACATTAATATACAATTGTCTGATTTAAATTCGCATTTTGCAAATATGGATTTAGTGTTTTCATTACCTAATAGGTTATCCCAACGACCACCAAAAACTGACTCTCAAAATACATTATCGGAATGGCTATGTTATATACACAATGATGTCAATCAAAAAATTGGAAAATCAATTTTTGATTGTCACAGAGTAAACGAAAGATGGAGAGACGGATGGAATGATGGAAGTTGTGATTAATAAATATAAATTCATAATATATATATATACATTATACATAAACATGTGTGTATTTACTATTTTATAATTGTATTACATAAATGTATGTAATTGTATGGATACATAAATTGTAAATAGTATATTATTATTTATTTTTAGATATCGCAATACAGTTTGAGATTTTAAACTATAATGTAATTTTTATAGAGACAAACTGTGTCATGTGTGAGTAAAAACTCATTTTAGTAAGATATTTTAAATACTAAATAGTTATACCCAATCTCAATGGTCTCATATAGTTGCATAACTAAATTAACTATAATATATAATAAGTAATAACTATTGTAAAATTAAATTACCTATAATGAATACCCAGGTATTTATAGGTGAACCATAAACGATGATAAACAGATAACATATCGTCGGTGAAACTGCAATACTTCTTAAGTCCAAAAAAATCGAAAATAAGATATATAATAGGTACATCAAAATATTCGGCAAAAAAATACTCTATAATTCTTTTGTGTAAATATCTCGTATATAAAATAGAAGAAGTTATAAATGTTCAAACAATACATCGTATGTCATCTATCAAAATTATTGATACTAATCCGTATGTCATTATACATTATGACACTGAAATACGAAATATTGTGTCATGATACGTTTGATTTTATGTTTCTCAGTTTCAGTCAGTTTCACCGACATAATATATAAAGCAATAATTATACCTATATATTTCAAAGACTAATTTTGGAAATTTAATGTTATATTGTATTAAAATTTAAAATTACTATTACATAATGTATTTTAGACTCTACAATGACTGTATTGATTCTTTTTCTGCCTGTCATTAGTCATCACACTTCGTGTATTTCGTATAAAAATTTTCAAAATAATCAAGAAAAATACAATTTAATATAGGTATATAAACAAGAGATTAATTTTTTCAAAAATAAATAGATGCCAATTAGTATCTAATGTTTTTGTTAATTAAGATTTGCTTTTTTAACAAATAACAAATTAAGGAAAAAAAATACTTAAGTCTTGTAGAGGCCCAAGTAATATTTTATCGGGACTCTGGAAGTTGGGTCTCATACAGTCATACCCACTAAATTCAGACTAATCTATTGCTTTTTAGATTGCTTTATCTACTCTTGTTTTTATGAAATGTTTTGTAACAATTTAATTTCATCCAACTCATAAATTTCACAATTTTGTTTAGTTTTTAATTTTAAGTTGTGTTATACATAAAAATTTACTTGATTACCTATTATTTTAAATTTACATTCTTGAAATATTGCTTAACATAATCATATTACTTGATTAGAAATTTAGAAAAAATAATTTTTAGAATTTATAGGTATAATTTCTTATAGTTTTTTTTATAAACTTCAAAATTACAATAGTTTGTTTTTTGTTTTCATGTTTTTACATCATACAGCAGCAAATTTATTGAGCTCAGTGGCGTACCGACGGGGGTAGTTTTAGGGGTTTAACCCCCCCCAGAAGTGAAATATGCAGGTATAATTCTTTTTTAGAATTACATTAATAACATTTTATACATATACATAAATGGTAACCACCCCCATAAACGAATTTTGCGTACGCCACCGATTGAGCTAATTTATATGTACCTAAATATTTCGAATTCAATTATTTATTTCCATAACGTATTTTATGTTCTGATTCCTTTTTAAGTGATATAGTAATGTAGTTGTATAATTCGGGTAGGATATGGGTAGATAATAATTAAATATGTAGGTATAATAACATTTATGGATATGTAATCGTAAACATACATGACGAGACACTCAGATTTAGTACATTTATAAATTATAATGTGTTTAATAATATTTTAGAGTTAGTATGTACTTTATTCAAGAATTTGCCACAACTGTTGTGTATATAAAATAATATATACATGATACACGGGACCGTTGTGATAACCGTGGGTGTATTTGTGTAGCGAAGGTTTTAGTTGACAGATTTATATTTTTGACAAAAAATCGATTTACCCCAGTCACCAAATTTATACTTGTTTACTTAGCCGCCCACCCGTCATTCGTTCGTATCATATAATATATATATATATATATATATACATATATATAGTATATACGATTACTTTAATGGCGGTTCGTCAATATTTAATAATAATAATATGATCGTTGCTTTCTATTATTATAACAATAAAATCTTTACATTATACATTATTCTGTGCGCATGTCAAATATCGCATCGACATTATGGTGATATAGTGGCACGCAATTCGTTGTATACCTATCTATCCATGTATAACGTAACACATTATTATAAAAGGAAGTTAAATCAACCAAAAACGGTTTACTCATACTTATTTTAACAAAATATAAATTTATAATTATCAATTAAAATAAAAAAGATTATGGAATTTTCGTGATTTTTCTTAACACAACATTATAGATGCCTATCATTACAAATGCCTATCTAATGGTAAATACAAATTTAAAATATTAGAACTTTAAATGGAGTTAAAAGCTCGTAAAATATAAAATAAACCGCTACTCCCAACTTAAAAAATAAAAAGATAAAAAGATAAAACAGATTTGATGATGATTGATGTTCTGATATTCCCTATTTTAACAAAAAACCAATTCACTCTGTATTAAATGAGTGTTACAACATAATATTATTATTATATATACAATAAAATATTTCATAAATGTGTATATTTATAAATAATATATTTATTTAATAAGTTATTATTTTGTTTATTATGCTGAAATGAATAATTACTTAATTATAGCATTATACATAGCCCTATAATTAATTCTTAATTATAAATTATAGGTACATCCTTATATAATTTCTACACATGTATATATTAATATCATTTCAACTTTTTTCATTTCGCTATTTTAGTTATTTTATTTATTTTTTTGAATTTATTTTTGTATTCGTAGGTACCATTGTTACTTTATTAAAATGGGACTTTTAAATGTTTATAAAAAAGAAAATTTATTTTTAATTATGAATTTTATTATAAGTTGTAAATAAAATCATGTTTAAATTATATTCGTAATAAGTTAATAATTTTATGTACCAATTCTATAATAATTATAAAAGTTTTAACTTATTAAAAATGATCAGTTTTATTTATTTATTTTATATCATTGAAGTACCATGTAATAATACAGTTTCGAAAAAAAGGTAGTCATATTTTATTATATTATTGTTAGAATATAATAATTAATAATAATATTTAAATATCTATAAAAATATTATATAATATTATATTTTTTATAAGTTCTTTATTTCTTTTATGAACTAATTAAGAGGAACTGGAAAATTTTCAAACCTTAGCTATACGATTACATATTTCATAATTTTTTTACTACTATATTGTATCAGTTTGCAATTCAATGTAATAATATTAATAATTTCAAAATGTTTAGGTTAAGTAATGGCGTTAATCACAATTATTTTTTCAAATATAGAATAAAGATTGAAAACTGTGTCTGTTAAATTTATATTTAATCAACGCCTAGCTATAGTTAAACCGTATAAATTACTTATTAGTTATTTATTATGTTTAAGTGAATAAGTATAAAATAATTGGTATAGTCAAGGCCGTAACTGGGGGGTACATGGGTACGGAAAAAAATGTTAGTCCCCAGAAATTTTTTTTTCAGTTACGGCCTTTAGTATGGTAAATATATATTATCAATATTTCATTGTCATTATTATAGTTTAATAATAATTTGAGTAATATTACATTAATATATCATAATACATTTACTATTTACATATTCTACCTACTAAAATACTAAATATTAAACAATAATTTTATATAGTAAACTATATTATGTTTTTATGATCGATACAATATGTCAGAAAAAACATTTACTAACTATAGTAAGTACACATGCCATATTATTTTGTTGTAATTACTGTAATGTGCCTTTTTGATATAATCTCACTTTGTGAAGTATAAAGTTTGTTTAATGTTCCATATCAATATTGTCGAATTTAAAGAAAATGTAAAACTGTTGAAGCGTGGGTAACTTACAAGGTTGGTTATTCTTTTTACATTATTTACTTCTCACCACTTACTTTATTTACGTCATAAACACACTGTAAGTCTAAAGTCTGAACTCTGTTCATAACTGTTATTTATTTTTTTTAATGCGATGATTTATCTTTGTTTTAAAATGTTAAAATATTTTAATATATTTACCAATAGCTTAAACCAAGATAACTCGGTTTTACAACAATGTATTTTCTTGCATGTGTTTTTTTTTAGAAAACAATTTTCGTGCTTTAGTTAATAATATGGTTTAACAGTTTTATGAACCTCTATCAATTGATTTTACCTAAGTCGAGCAGCAGATGGCACTTAAATATATTAAATATAAATTCCCTACTGTCGTGTCCCAGTGAACGCATGATTAAAAACTTTAGATAAATTATTAAATGTAACTATGTGGGTACTATGACAAAATCAAATTTAACTAGGTACCTACTACCTACTTACTCATTGAAATATTTTTCAAATTGTTTTTGGGAAATACAAGAATCATATTATTCTAGATGGTATTGAATTTGAAATAAGTTATGTTTTTAATATTATATATTCTAACTTGAAATAATAATTAATATTACTTTTAAATTATTATGTATCGAAGTACCTGACTAATCAATCAAATTCGACAGAAATACTTATAAACTAAGAACAGAAGGGTATACTTTATACTTATTAGCAGAGTTTGGCGGGTTTGCGATTAAAAGCACTTAAAATACTATAACTATAAGAATAAGTGCTTAAAAAAGCAATCTAAAAAATCTAACCACCATACAGCTGTAGAGTTGGAGTCGTGTGTACTGTGTAGGTACCTAATACCAGTAATACCTATCATCATAGAGAAGGTCAGAAGTCACTATAGAAATGTATGCTACACATTTTGATAAATCATTGCATTTTAAAAAGGTAAGCAAGTGGATTTTGAGCCAAGATTTTTTTTTATAAGCGTTTAAAGTTCAAATTTTTACGAAATCTGTCGAAAATGCGAAAATTGGCAAGTAATTTTGTAGTTAAAAAATCATAAAATTCTTTGTGTTTATAACTTAGGATTAAAAATACAACACTAAGTTTTCCATAAGTTTTTCTTCAAGTAGTTATAGAAAAAACTCAAAGTATCACTATAGGAAAAATTTTAAGTGCGTTTGAATTTTAAATTTTTACAAAATAGCGTAACGATAACGATTTATCCTCAAACGAATTTAAATTTTTGTTATTATTCAAAAAGTATAAGTCGTAGATAATTAAAAATTTTACCAGTTATTTAGATTAGCATTTTCTTTATATGATTTAATTTTCAAAATATTTTGACTTTTTTTGAGCTATTTATAGACAACTGAAATTTTCAATTTTTCTGAAAAAATTTTTTTGAATTGTCGATAAAATTTTTTTGGCCCAATCGAAATAATTTAAAAATTAATACAAAGTTCCTCATAAGTTCTTCTTAAAAAGATTAAAAAATTATAAGAATACATATATAGGCGCATTTTTTTTTTATTCGCATTTGTAGTTCAAATTATATTGACAAAAATTCGTCGAAACCATGAATATTTGCAAAATATTTTAAAGGTTTAAAAGGTATAATTTATAAAAATTTTTGTATAAGTAGCTAAGAGTTGAAAATTCAATACGAGATTTGCCATAAGTTTAGCTTATAATAATTATAAAAAAACTTAAAATTTGTTGTATTCGGACCATTAAAACATATATCACCTTTTTTATAAGCCATTGAAAATTATATCCTAGGCTGACGAATCACTTTGTTCAGAATCGTTTTTTGTATGCAATGATAATTATCATTGGATTCAAATTTAACCCTCCTATAGGCTATAACATAATATAATAGTGATCCACACGGCACCTAATTTACAGCAGGCCGGTACCCACTTACCCACTTTTTTATGTTGAGAACATTTTACTTCTATTATTATATATATTAGATTTAATAGATTTTCGGTACAATAGCAGACAAAACAACCGATCTGTCCGAGCATCAAACTATTTTCTTATAATGTATATAAGTAAGGTACTTGCTTGAACGTTGATATTAAAATACTTCAAGAATTTCTTCGATTTATTCCTTATATAGTTGTATAGTTGTGAGGTACACTGAAAAAACATTCGTTTACCACGATTTTTGTACGATTGAGCCGTCATTATACGTAGGTAACAGCAGATGTAGGCATATAGCCCATCAAATGCCGATAACGAAACGAACGTACCTAATGACTATGTGCGTTCATTTTACAGATGCGATAAGCACTGAATTAAGATTACTTGAATATTTAAACAATCTATGTAAAATGATTTGCTTTTTGAATGAGTTTGCAAGTATGTATTTATTTATATTTTTTTATTTCTTTTTTATTTTATTGCAATAAGTGTAGATACGTTATACGTAGGTATTATAATCATAATTATTTACCTATAAGGAATTTATACGAGTTATATTCAAGTTATAGATATAGTCGATATAGATAGATTGGTATATGTATGTATAATCAAATATTATGAGAAAAATATATAAGTATAATATTATTATAATGTTATGTCTTTTTGATAATAAGAATCAGGCGCGCACCCAGAATTTTCGTTTGGGGGGGCTTACTAATTTTTCTTTTATCCTTACACACAAGTAAACCTTATCGCGTAATATTGAACTATTATGTAGGTAATATATAATATGTGTGTATGTATCTAACATAATAATACAATTTGAAAAAAAAAACGTTATCATTTATCATTGTTATACTATATTTGCTATAACAATGTGTAATTTAATGAAAAAATATTATTTTTTTTTTGGGGGGGGCTTTAGTCCCAAAGCCCCCCCCCCTTGGGTGCGCCACTGATAAGAATAACTAATGAATAAATAAAGTAATTTATTTAAGTTTTAATATTTAGTTACGGTTATGTTGGTAATACTTTTTCCGAAAATATAAAATTTTTTATATTATTAGTATTTAGTTGATATAATAATATATATTTTTATCATATATTATATCAACGCGTTTAAGTAAAAATGTAATAACATATTTTAATAATCGTTTAATAAATAAGTACTGAAAAAGATTAAAAATAGAATCATATACCTAATAGATAATATTATCATAAAATAAATAAAAAATGTCATTGCATATAGTAATATAAAATATTCATAATAATGTAATAATATGTATAAAAATTTCAAGTCCCTAAGAATAATGTTTTTGATTTATAACACAATAATTAGTAAAGTTTTACTCAAAATATCTATAAAAAATAATTGCCTTATATATTATTTAGATTTTATGGTGTTAATATTAACTAATAAGGAAGAATTTTGAATACTTGTATAAAGATATAAAAAAAATATTAAGTAATAGGTATGTCATAAATTTCCATACCTAAGTGGGTATTTGAAAAAATAAAGTTTCTGTTTTACCAAATTTTCAAATGGTATGATTTAAATAAGCTAAAATGCAAGAAAAATTTCCGTAGGCACTTCTTCTAATTCTCTCAATAAATACTGAAGCGTAGAAGATAAGTACCTATTACTGCAGCACATATTTATTTTTATCCATAGATAGATTATGATAATTTATACATACATTTTACACATCGCGACTAGTTTGGGATACACATACCGAAAAGCGCCGCCGCCTCAATTTATCTGGCAACGACTGTACTACTTTAAATTCAGTTATGTTACTTAATTGGTGTTGATTATGGTTATAACTTACACTATACATTTATGCATAGGTAAATTATTAAAAATTAAAATAGCTCGAAAATATTTTAAGAAAAATAAAAATTGTAGGTAACTACAATAATAAGTACTAACTATATACACATTAATACATTATAAACATATACTTAAACCGATATTTAAATTTTACGTTTCAGTCAAAAGTTTTCTAATTCAACGAATTAATAAAATAATAAATAAATAATTTTAATCTTAATTCTTTTTTAAATAAACAATCACTAGGTACCTATTATATTAACTATTTTTTTTTTTTTGTTTATTATTTATTGATTATTCACTTATTAATTTTTGTTTTTTAAATGTGTCAACAAACTAATGTTTTTATATTAATTAAATTCAAATTTTATCGATAAAAAATAAAAAACAACAATTGGTAACAACGATTATTAAATACCTACCTACAAAATATTTTCATTATCATCTTTAATTTACAGTTCAGTTCAGAACAATAATAATTTAACTAAAAAAAAAAAATTATACTTAACGACTTGTTTTTTTATATTTCGCTATTTTTTTCGATATTTTTTCTATTAAAAAAAAATATATATATAAATACATATTATATTTGTCATACTTTTGATTTTAATTTATATAATATGTATATTGCTATAAGTAAAGTTATAAGTAGGTAAATTATGGTTAATACGTCGATACCGTTTCGTGGCCTAATAACCTTAGATATTGTCACTTACGAGTTACGAACTACGAAAGTGAGTAAACAATTTGCAATATACAAAATAGTGTGCAATTATATATACAAACGCATGTATAATTGCACACTATTTTGATAATAATTGTCTTTACAATAAGTACCTAGTGTCCTAGTACCGGACACTAAAAATAGTATATCATAGACTATGATATACTATTTTACGACTATGATTTATAGTCGTTTAATGTTGGCAAAATAAAATATAATAAAAAATATATATCAACCATGGTACTTGTACTACTCAGTAATGAGTAACTTATACGGCCAAACACACTGTTATATTTTATATTTTTGTGCATTAATTTTTGAAGACACTAAAAATATTACACGTACCTAGGTACGTTATCTATCTACATTTATTTACAATACTTACGATTATTTTGTTTTGAACGAAGTCTGTATCACACGTTAAATACTTATTACTTACTAGGAAGTAACTTCAATTGTTTGCCGAACAGAATAAATCAATACCTTAGTATGAGATTCGTTAAAATATTATATTAAATTATTATTCTACCTCCGAGTTTGGAGTAATAAATCGTACTATGTAGTCTTCCTCCATGGCCATTAAGAGCGAGAATGTAAGTGATAACACATTATGATAATATATTTATTATTTTTTATTTTTTTAATACTGGCTAATATCTTTTTGACCTAATGCAAAGCGTTCATTATTGAATATTTTAACTTATAAGATTTTAGTCAACTGCGTTTTACTAATGGTTTTTTCGTCTTCATCAAGTTCAACGTGCTCTGCAAAAAATTGAGGGAGATTGGCGAAAACGCAATTTGCAATACTAGCCCTTACTTCTTACAGTAGGTGAGAACCACATATTTTCATAAATATATTAGATAACTTAATAATATTTTGTAATTTATTATGTTACCAAATACCTTTGAAAACCAAAGTATGAAACTCTGGTCCAAAATCGTTTTGTTCAATTTTTAGGTGGTGCATATTTATACAAAATGGAAGATTTGCCAAGCTCAAGCAGTTATTCATTGGATTCAAATAACACATCTAAGTCAGTAGATATTCCTACTGATCCACATTCACCTTATTCTGGTGATTTTGGTGAATATTTTTCTGAACAGTATTCTGTTCTAAAGTTGGTGTTGTCTTATCTAAACTATTATGATCTCAATACACTTCGGGAAGTCAACAGTTCATTAAAAATAGCTACTGATATACTGTTAAAAAAACGTACATGGATTCAAGCAGCTTCTCTAAATTATATGCATGGGACTGATCATCGGCCAGAGCCGATACACAGTGGACATTTTATCGACTTAAGAATTGAACCAAAAGTATTGTTTACTTTTGAAGGTATGGCTGGTGGACCTTCCTCTAGATCCAGACCAAAAATTTGTATGCGTTTACGAGATAGAAATGATAACCGTTTCTTTCCCAGAAGTGACATAGTGCCAAAATCAGTCAAAACATTTGTACCAGTTGGCGCTAAAGGTATTATTTATCCAGACAAAAATGAAAAAAATGAATTGATAACTGTTCAGACCATGATGCATAAAAAGCTGGCACTTCTCTACTTGCCTACAACTAACAGTTACGATGTGAGTGTATTTACACGTGTAGTTACATCTGATTCATTTGCACAAGAACCAATACTTGAATTTTTTCAATCTGATCCACGCCCTATAAGAGGAATAATATTTTTGAAAGTTGGTGCACCACATATTGATGGAATGATCAGGTTTATTGTAAAAATGGTGTCTAACAATCAGTCTGAACCATTTGCATTGTCTGGAGGTCATGTATCAAGTTTAGATTATGATAATCCACCAAAAAAAAATATTCCTGGTGTTTTGAAGGCAATTATATTTCGTGGAGATGGTATACATTGTGTGTCAGATTTCATTAGTTCTACAACAGATGATGGAGTGCTTGAAGGATTAAAACTCACTGCATTGCATGTTGACAAGACTATTGGAAAATTGAACATTCATAAGACATTCATAATGATGTTTCAGTGCGTAGATAGACATTCATTGCCTATTGAAGATAATACTCTTATTGCAAAAGTATTTCCAAATATACCAATTTTTGGTATGCAAACTTGGGGAGAAATTGGATTTAGGTCTTTTAAATCAAACGAATTTAAATTTGCTCCTAAAAAAAGAAAGTTATCTATAATGCATTCAGTTAAAACCACATACATTATTGTTACTATAGATTAACAATAATACCAATTAATTTTACTTGAATAATTTTAAAGTATCTTAATACTTTCATTTTTCTTTGTTTTTATACTTTTGAGTACTTTATATTGTTTTCCTTTTAAAATATTTTATTTTGTTTTTGATTTAAATTTAATTTATAGTTATTTTAATTTTAAATAATATGACTGCAAAATTTTAAATATGCATAATCTGCAATCTGAAGTTAAGAAACAAAAAGAAACTTCTTATAGATACATATTATTTTACTGTGATTTTTTACTTTTATTTTCTGATTTATATTTTATAAAAACTCATAATTTAAGAAGAGTATTATTTATGTTTATTAACCTATAAAATATTTTATTATTATTGTTTAAAAACCATTTTGTTTATTTTATGGATTGTGAAAATATTAATTTTGCCACAATTTTTAATAAATTTATAAAATATAATATAATAATATTAATGTAAACAAAATCATTCAATTTGGTTTATTAGTTTAAACAATACTTAGAACATTTATTTTATTGTCAATAATTTTAGTCATTTATAAAAACCTTGTAATTTTCATAAAATGTCTGCATTCAATTGAATATGTTTTGAAATATACAGGCCACAGGGTGCACCAGGACTTTTTAACAAATATAGTAATATTTGTTATGGAAGTTTGTTAATAGTCTTGTTACACCTTATATGTATTTACATAGTTTAAACTATATATTATACCATATTTATTTTTTATTGGTAATTATTATATCTATATAATTATTTGGCTGTTTTAATTTTTTTTTTACGTATTAATAATTTTGTATACTCGTACAAAGATAAGTTACTGTAACTTAAAAATATAATTTAAAATTTAAAATTTGTAGTATTAATGAGTGAAATTAGATATAGCATTTGATCACTTGTTTTAATTTTATTCTTTAATTTATGTATCAATAATGCTTTTCATTATACTAAAACTAGTTAAATAATTAACAAAATGTTTTTATAGCTAGATCAATTATATGTAAGACATTATATCCAAGTCTGATGTAATGTTCACATAATTTTTGAAGTACAGTAATTCGCGAGCTGATCTCAAAATGTATCATTCCCAAAGTAATTTTTATCTTTATCCTAATTGTTTTGAAAGACTATACCTAGTGAATATACACTTGAAATTTTATGTTTATTATGCTCTAAAAGACTTAATAGTTATTATATTCTTGATAATTTGTGTTTGATATATTAAAGGTCATATAATTAGTATTTTATACAATTACTAAACTATTAATATTATTTAAACCATTGTCTTATATTTTTATTTATTTTAAAAATATTAAATTGTTATTTTATTTTATTAAACCATTATCTATTTATATTTTGATTCCCACCTAATAGGTGCATATTATGTACTCATCATATTAGATTTTTAATTAATATTTATGTAATATTTTATATAATTTTATGTATTAATTTTTATTTGCATCCCATAAGACTTACAAATGTTTGAATTATTTTTTACAACATATAATTTCTATAAACTTATATTATTTTAATATTATACAATAATATTTTACAAAAAACTATATTATTTTATTGAATTTTAATTTTTAAGTATTTATTAAAAAATACTCTGTATTAAAAAATAACCTAAAGATGGTTATAATTTAATTGTTAAATTTAACATCAACTATTCTTATCATATAAGTGAAAAATTGTCAAAATATATAATTTTATAATTTTTGATATGTATAAATTGTGATTTATAAATTATTGGTTTCTACTAAGTCCAATAATAAATATTTTGATTGAAAAATGTATGTAATTCCTTGAAAACTATTTCAATTGTTAAAAGGTCAAAAATAAATACTTTGAAACAGTTGAAAGTAACAGGGTTAAGTAGCCTTTACTAATTACTTGGTCAAAATTATTTTATATAATTACTCACACATTATATTTTTAATTATTAAATAATATTATTGATTATCTTTTACTAGTATTAATTATTGTAAGTACATATTGTATACCTTAAAACAATTATTGTTTATACCTATCTTGTAAAATAAAACATTATATTTTATGCTTTATTATTTATTGGTCATAAAGTAGACTTAATAAATTTAATTTATATTAAATAGTGTTATGTTATTATGTCTAAAATTAAAAGTCCAACATAGTCAAATGTTGTAAATATATTATATTACATGTTTATTTATTTTTAATTTATACATAAATAATCATGAAAAATAATAATTTTAAAATTGATCAGTATAATGTAATTTTAAATTTAATTTACATTACCGTGGGTTCAATCCTTTATTATTATTATTTGATTTTATTTTAACCCATATCTTCTTAACTCATTATACATTATGTTGTTTACATAATTAATTTAAATTAACATTGATACTTATAAGCAGGGCTTGAATTTTATAGTATTTGCTAATTTTTGTTTATGGTATGAAGCTATAAAAAATAGAAAACACTTGTTTTTTATCTTAATTAACATTTATTCTGGTCATTCAGTGTAACAAATAAAATAATTTAGCATGTTTTTTAGTTAATAAATAATAGTTACTTGAACTGTATTATTATTTCTAGACAATTTTGAATAGTTGCTGTATTTGAAAAAGCGTTTTTATTTTATAGTTAAATGAATCAACAAATTCAAGTAATATTAATATTAAAAAAAAAAAAAAATTATTTTTTTATTTTTTATTATTATTTTATGTATTAATTTATAAATATAAGTTTTTTAATTTGTGAACAGAATATATTATAATTTTTGCTATTTTTTGTGTTTTTAGGGCATATTGTAGCACTTATTTTAAGATTTTAAAGGACATATTATAACGCAATATTTTATTAATTTTTAGTGCTATAAAATCTGAGCCCTGCTTATAAGACACTATATTATTATTATTATAATTACTTTTAAATTGATATATTAGATGAAAAGCATTATTTCACTATTGAATATGTAACTTTAACTTAACTAATATTTTATCAAAAACAAAAATTTATATAGAAACCTTTTAGATAAATATTAACATTATGCAGTTATTAAATCAATAAATAATTTTATCTGTTAAAAAATAATTAATTTTGTTAAATGGTATTATTTTTATCCTTTTTTTTTTTTTTTTTTTTGAATAAAAATAATGTTATTTTATGAGTAAGTAGTTTAATTAGAAAATATGTGCTCAAATAATACAAATAAAGTAATCATCTATATAAAATATTTATTAATTAATATCATTGAGTATAGATAGTATATACTATACTTGTATTATTAATATTAATACTACCTTCGTGATACATACATTAGTTGTGTGTAGATAGCCTAAATAATCTAGGGTCTCTACTCTCTAGCTATGTATACACAACTGATGAGTTAAAATTAAATTTAAATAAACATAAAATATTTAACTGTCTTTCTAATAATAAATATATACAACTTTTTCTTCAGAGGAAATAATATTGAATAGTTTTTATAAATGTATTCTACTGTTATTGTACACAGCGAACAGATTAATAACAGATGTCTATAGAATCTATTCCTAATTATAATTTATCATTATTTAAATAGGTACCTGTATACATATTATATTCCTATTATCATTCTTATTATTATTGATTTTTTATTATTATAGGTAATTATAAATGATCACATTAGATTTAATTAATGGTTCTAGCTTAAATAAAATATATATATATATATTATTTATTAGTGAGTTACTTTACTTGAAATGAAAGACAAGATGATAATAATACTTTTGAATTTTAGTAGGAGACTATACAAAGTTAGAAAATGTATGGTTTCACTGGTCTTTGTTTAGTACATAGTTTTAATCTAGTATACATTTTCATCAAATGCTAATTAATACTCTGATACTGACCTATTTTTACGTGTGTTCTCATATTTTGTTTCAAATTAGGTATCTAATCTTTTACAGTTCAGAGTTCACCATTCATATAATTTTTTGTTATGAAATATGAATATTAAGATAAATTATAAAAACTCAATGTTAATAAATAATAATATATTTGTTAGCTCTAATTTCTGAGCTTTAGGTATAGTTTACACTACAATGTAGAGTGCAGACCAGTAAAATTGTTCAACAGAATTAAAAAAAGTTAAATTTAAATTATCATTTTTCAAAAATCAATTTACTTACTGATAATATATTTTATAATTTATATTATCTAAACTAGTATCTACTAATTATAACTTATACGTAAGTGTATTGTATAATATGATTTTAGAAACATATATTATAATATTGAAATAATTGTAATGTTCACTGAACCTATTTTAAATACCTACTAAATTGTTATTTTATAGAATAAAAGTAGGTATTCTTATATAAATAAAGCATTAGACTTTTATGGCACCTACCTACTTATTTTACTTTAATCACAAGCTGAATTAGTTTTTTAATGAAACCTTCTGATTAAATTTACCTATCTATAAAATAGAATGCATTTTTCTTAAATTCTCTACATAGTAGATATTTAAAAATAATAATAAATAAATAACTTGAATTAAGTAGGTAGGCACCTATTTAGAAGTTTTTAATTATTTTTTTGTATACCTATGTTAAATCTTAGTAGGTACCTACTTAAAAAGAAAAAAAAAGTATTTTAATTTTCTATTACCTACTTATATTTCGTGTTTCTAACGATATACAAATTTTAAATAAGATTGTATCATTTTAAAATTGTTATATAGTACCTACTGCATATATAGTTTGAATTTGATTAAGATATGGTTTAAGTCGTAGGTAATACTATAATATTGAACAATGTACCTAATAATATTTCATTACCTTATTTTTAGCATTTAATATGTCATACTTTTTTTATTTATTTGAAATAGAATGATTATAAATTTATAAATTTATATATAAAATAAAATGTGAACTAAAATTGAAGTCTAATTAAAATCAATATAAAAATAAAATAATTATATTTTATATATAAATACTATACACAACGGCTAAAATAAATAATTTACTATAACTGCATTATTTTAATATTTAAAGAGTTTTTTGACTTAATGATTTTTCTCTATAATTTGTTTAATTTTCTTAAAATTTAAGCAAAAACATATTTATCCTATGTTAAGAAATCAATTAACTTATTGAAATTACAATAATCCTATTAAGGTTATTTGAATAAAAATAAATCTAGAAAACGTAATCAAAACAAGAATTCTATCTTGATTGTGTTTTTTAATAAAATAAATACCTACTTAAGCCAATTTATCTGACTATCTTAGTAATTACCTATATAAAATATTTGGAGGCATTTATGAATTAACTATGAACTTACTTGATAACTAGTTTCAATTTTTTTGAAAATTAACTCTTGAATTATTCAAAATAAGAGTTCTATTTTAGAATTTTTAAAACTTAATATTTAATAACAGTGAACTAAAAATATTAATTTAAAATTTTAATTAAGTTGATTTCATGTAAAATTCAAGTATTTTATTTACGTTTTAAAATATCAATTTTCGGATAATTTAAAATTAAATATTTAAAAAAAAAACAATAATTAATAATATTTATGTGACTACTATTTATTTTATACCTACTACAGTCATTATACCAAACAGTTATTAAATTAAATTTTTTATATGATGCTCATTGTACATGCACATGCTTAAAAAATTGCCTATATTGAATGCTTTAAAAACGGTTAATATTATTTTGTTGTGTAATTATATTATAAACCATAGGCGGATATCGGGGGGGAGCTTAAGCCCCACCCCCCAGAATGTAAACACATCTCACTAGACGTCAAAATAAAAAAATGTCTCTTTCAATACTTGACATTTATAATTTTTATTTTATTTTATTGGGATACGAGAAGAACCTAACTCTTAGCTACTTACACAAAAAATGTTATACATTGTAACTACAAAATAATTTATGTATATTCATGATGATGACAAATTTTGGTGAATATTTGAACTTCAAAAGCTAATATAAAAAAAAATTGTGTGTATGTATTCTAATAATTTTTAAATTACAATAAGACTAAAGTATGAGGAACTTTTTAAAATTTCAAGTATTTTTACTCGGCCAAAAAAAAATGTTATTGATATTTATTAAAAAAAAAAAAAATCTAAACAAAAACGAATAATTCAAATGCTTATAAATAGTATTGAAATAAGCGAAATATTTTGAAAATTAAATCGTGAAAAGAAAATACCAATTTTAATAACTGATGAAATTTTCAAACATCTACGACTCTTTAAATAAATCGTTATCGATACGCAATTTCGTAAAAATTTAAAATTCAATCGCTCATAACATTTTTCCTATAATGACGCTTCAAGTTTGCTCTATAGCTATTTGAAGCAAAACTTATAGAAAACTTAATGTTGAATTTTTTAATCTTAGATATAAATACACAACTTTTTATGAATTTTCAACTACAAAATTACTTGCAAATTTTCTCGATTTTGACATATTTCGTAAAGATTTGAACTTTAAACCTTCATAAAAAAAAAATTGTGATTTTTGATTTTTTTCTAACAATAAGACCGATTTATGAGAAATCTGGTGTTAAAGTTTCAAGTTTTTTGGGCACCCAACTTTTTTTTATTAATACTTCAAAAATAAAAAATAATCAGATAAATCGAAATTTTCAGTTGTCTATAAATAGCTCAAAAATGTCATAATATATTCTATCGGAAACCAAACCTGAAGTTTATAATTGAAGCATTATTTCGACAAGTTATACTATACACAGACATAAAAACAAAAAAAAAAACACACATATCATTGTAAAATCAATACATTATACATTCATCACTTCGTTCAGAATCTAAAATTCAGTATCTACTCAATATTTTATTTTTTTTTTTTATGTTTCTATTGCTTATATACTTGGTACCTCAGCTAGAATAAATTAGGAGTAGCCACTAGAGTTAGTTGGTGGAAACGGCTAAAAATGTCTGTTTATACGCTAATGGATCAGACAAAAATGTTAAGCCTCCCTAAGGATGTGACCAAATATCCGCCTATGTTTAAAACCACAATTAGAACAAAAATAAGTATGTTTTTATAAAATAAAAATTAAAAGTAAAGTAAGATAAATGTACTTAAATTCCAACGATATTATTTTTTGACTAGGTACCTAATTTAAGTAAATATTATTATTTAAGTAAAGCTCTTAGTAATTTGTATTATACCTAGTAATAATACAATTAATTTCAAAATTATAAGGTAAAATTATTTGATTACAATAATACCCTTTTTCTTCCTTACATTTAAGGCATCATAATAAGTGATTCATAAGTACTCTTATAAATGTAAGAGACTTATTCTGCTCTTTTTTAAATAATCTATTATTCAATTACATTATTTATACTTAACCTAACCTTTGCTTTGTAACAACCATATTATTTATGATATCTGTAAGTTGATAAATAATATATTAAAACCTAGTGAAAACCAATATATACGTTATTAATTAATTATAAAAATAGTTTGGAAATTAAGTTTAAATTTCTATATATTTTTGAAAAGGTAGGTAGTCAAATAACATAGTTTTAAAATGTTATTATACCTGCTGATATTTTAACTTTTTTTTTTAATAATTATTAATTACCATATCATATCTATAAAGAGACACACGACAATAAAATCCAAGCTCAGTCGATTCATTTCGGCTTAGTCGGCCCATCCCGCTCAGTCGGCTCAATCTGCAATCACCCAACATCATTTTACTAATTGTATGATCTTTCTATGTTTTAATTTTTATAAGTGTAATAAATTTAAGATTATTATATAGTTATATCTCGATTTGTCGAATACAATATTAAATATTTATTTCGGGAGTAACCGAATTGGTTCCCATTTGGCCGAATTGGTTCCCGTTTGAAAAAGGTATTTTATTAAGTTGAGCCGAATTGGTTCCCGTTTGAAAAAGGTATTTTATT
>VUJU01002198.1:23805-41009 GCA_009835225.1 Aphis craccivora | reverse complement strand
TTTGTATAAGTAGCTAAGAGTTGAAAATTTAATACAAGATTTTTCATAAGTTTGGCTTACAATAATTATAAAAGAACTTAAATTTTGATGTATTCAGGCCATTAAAACATAAACCACCTTTTTCACCAACTACTGAAAATTATATCCTAGGCTGACAAATCATCTCCGTTCAGAATCGTTTTTCGTATACAATGATAATTATCATTGGATTCAAATTTAACCCTCCTATAATATAAAATAGTGATCCACACGGCACCTAATGTACAGCAGAGCGGTACCCACTTACCCACTTTTTTTTTTTAAACTGTTAATAAATTCGATGTTAATTTTTTCTTGTGTTGAAATTTTTTTAATATTGTTTTAAATATAGTCAAAGTACGATCAATTACATGATTTAATTGATCAGACGGCGCCATGAGTCCTGTATGTTTTTCGATATCAGAATAATTTTTATAAATTAACAGTATTTGATTCTTATCGTTCAAACTTTTGTCTATTATTAGATTCCTCTTACAATTGATAAAATCAAATTTTTTAATACATTTATAAGCCAGGTATCCGAAAAATATGTCACAGAGCAATCTTCTAACGTGATAGTTTCATTTATTTTCTCCGGGTCACATTTTTCAGATATTATTTTTATGGGGTGAAGACGACGAAGATGCTGTGTCCGAATCAGATTCTGACCCTTCATTAATGGTTTTGTCAGGTGTAATAACATCTTGTGACTTGTACTAATGCAGGATCGTCTATGTTTTGACTAATTTCACAGTTAGTATCTTTTGAAGTGATTAAGGAAAACACGCATGTGCTTCTAAATGAAGTTCTGATTGTTCTCGCAGTAGGATTTTTATTACACCCGCCTTTTTGTCGGAAAATTGAAAAAAGATTTTCTAGAGTATCCAGATTTAATCTATTTGTAAATAGGAACTGTATGTTATAGTATATTATAGTTTGAGTGAATCCGCTAAAGCATGTTCAAAAAGTTCTTCCAATACATTTATAATTAGGTTTTGGAGAAGTGCATGTTTAACAGCAGATTGAGCAATGAAAAAACAAACAAGGATTTTTTAGGGTGAATATATACCTCTTGCCATGAAGACTAAACAGCTATTTACAGTATTATTTTTCCTTCCGTATCTACCCAGATCTTCATAACCTTCTATAAAGTCAAAATCTTTAGAATATTCTAAAAATTCTTTTATTGATATTTCATCGAAAAAAATACTACAAGTATTTTCTTTATACTCCTTATATTCAAAATTTGTTTTTAAATGTTCGATAAATATTTGATTGAAACCTGGTAAAAATTTGGATTGACCAATCCAACCTCGGACTGTCGATGGAACTGGTAAGTTAAGGTTCTGTAATCTTAAGAAATAATATGTTGCTGGTGATTTATAAAACATTTTTAATGCTAGATTTTTGTCTTCAATGGTCCATTAGCGACGTTTATTTCTAAGCTGCATAGTAACAATATTTCTTGAATTATTGGACGGCATATTATGTGAGGAAATTAAATTATTTAATTGGTTACGGTTTTTTAAATTATTTATTCTATTTTTCAATTTGGAAATGTGTTTTATTTTATTTTGCATTTGATGTTTTTGAGTAAATAGTTTAAATTTTAATTGTTTTTTCCTAAGAGTATCAACGTCTATATTACAATTTTGTTTTCTCATTGGTGTAATAGGACTAGGCAGTAGGCATATCAATTATATCGGATAAATCGGATTTAGTATCTTTTGAAGGGCTAGAAAATACTAGCTCAACATACTTAGTATTTTTAATTTTTGTGTAATCTTTTGATTTTTTAAATCTAATGGGAATTGTAGGCAAAAATTAGGAAACAACCAGTACAGCAATCAAACTACTTCTTACAATAAAGTCAAATAATTTACAAAGATTAACGATATTTTTAATTTCAAAAGTCTTTAAATAACTCAAAAAGAGTCAAAATATTTTCTGTGTATAAAAAATGTGAGTAGAAACATCCCGTGAAAATTTCAACAAAATAAGAAAATAGTACTCACCACTCGATGTTGGTTGGTCAATAATGTCATTATATTTATAAGGAATAGCTGATTTTATTAGTTTTTTTGAATCCGGGTTCATAAATGAATCTGGTGAAAAGTGATCCTTAATACCTTAAATACCAATTATAACACTTCATCATCGATCGAAAATAATTTTATGTTTCCTAAATTTAAATATGTTCATAAAACTTGAATGAATAATAAATATATAAAATGTACGTGTAGGTATACCTGAATTAATTTTCCACGTTTCTAATCTATTGTCTTTTGGGAAACGATAAAATTTTAAATTTGGAAATTTATTGGAGGATTTACCGCAGTTAAAATATTGGCAAATGGCAAGTAGGTACTACCAGGAATTATAGAAACTTCAAATTTGATTTAATTACAAAGAAATTAATTAATTTTTTTAAATGTCAATAATTAGATCAGAATTCAACTGTAATATTTATATAGGTACCGTGACAAGTCACATGCGAATAATGTTGTGTGACGATTACGGTAATAATATAATATTGTGATCACCAGAGCGACATTGTTGTCCGGAAAATACAATAATAATAAAACAACGTTAATACAAAAATATTGGTAAAATTAACGGGCGCATGCGATAACATTGCACGACTTAAAATATTAAGATAAGATTCTTCTACATTCTTATATCATCATGAGTAAAGGTTTTGTATAAAAATTGTTCAAAGCAGTTGTAATCATTTAGTACCTATAGTGGTTTAATGGTTGTAACTCGTTTTTATTTTCAACTTATTTTACTTATATACAAATTTTTCACGTTTTAGATTCTGAACGGAGTAATGAATGTATTGATTTTACAATGTGTGTTTTGTGTGTGTGTGTACCTACAGCATAACTAGTCGAAATAATGCTTCAATTTCAAACTTCGGGGGTGGTTTCCGATGACAAAATGAATATCCTTGTTGCATTATAGAGATCAAAAGTAAATAGTAAACATTTTCCAACAGTTTTCAAAAAATCGAGAAAAACAAAAAAAAAAATTGACCGAAAAACAGGGAATTTTTACGTAAAACCAGTTTTCGAACAAATCGATTTTTTTTATATAGTTGTAACTCAAAAACTAATCATTGTAAGTTTTTGAAATTTTCACCACATGTTTATATTATCGTTATTAATACATGGTTAAAATTTAAAAATATTTTTACTTTGTTGAACTATTTATAGACCACCAAAATTTCTTTTGAAGTGTCAATAATAAAATTAAAAAATGAATTACAAATTTCCTTATGAATTGTTTATATTGTAGTTTAAAAAAATCAAAAATCGTTAGCCACAATTTATTTTTTATAAGCGTTTATAGTTCAAATTTTTACGAAATACCTATGTCAAAATCACGAAAATTTGCAAATAATTTTGTAGTTGAAAAATCATACTTTTTTTTGTGTTTTATGTAAGGTTTAAGAACTCAACACTAAATTTTTCATACATTTTCCTTCAAATAGCTGTAGAGAAACTCGAAACATCATAATAGGAAAAATGTTATGTATTTTAAATGTTTACGAAATCGGGTAACGATAACGATTTATCTTCAATTAGAAATTGTATTTACTTATGATAATAATTTTAAGTTTTATTTTTACAACAGTAAAGTTCAACTTGTTAAATGTTTATACAAACCAAAATACTCTTGCAATTTATGACTTACGAATATTATGACTTGGAAAAAAAATTAATAACATTTTTTACTGAGTTAAGTTAATTTTATTTTATATCTTAACTTTAATTTTTATTTATTTTAGTTAATTATTTTCATTAAGTTGCCCACTTTCGCATAAAATATATCGGGACCCAACTCATGTACTCCTAAAAATATACCAGGACCCAACTCATGTACCTCAAAAAATATACCGAGACCCAACTAATGTACTCCATAAAGTATACCGGGACCCAACTCGTGCTATTTTTGAAATCTGGGACCCAACTCGAGTTTGTCCGATATTTACTTAAATATTTGTTATAATTTAAAAAGTATGTCGTAGATACTTAAAAATTTCACCAGTTATTTCGATTGGCATTATCTTTAAATAATTTTATTTTCAAAATATTTTAACTTTTTTTTAACCAACTGAAATTTTCGTTTTTGTTTATTTTTTTTTCTTATAAATATCGATAAAAAATTTTTGGCTGAGTCAAAATATTTGAAAATGTAATACAAAGTTCTTCATAAGTTATTCTTATAGTGATTAAAAAATTATAAGAATACATAGGCACCATTTTTTTTTTTATTAGCATTTGAAATTCAAATATTGACAACCACTGTATATTATATCCTATGCTAATAAATCATCTTCGTTCAAAATCGTTCTTCGTGTATAATGATACCTATCATTGGATTCAAATTTAACACTCCTATAATATATAATCTACACGACACCTAATGTACAGCAGAGCGGTACCCACTTACCCGCTTTTATTATATAATCTTTATTATATTTATAAAAAAAAAATAATTTTTTATAAATGTGGGGGGAATGTCAGCATCGAAACAATATCGGGGGGAAATTGTCTGGTTTACCGATTACGTCGCTCCGCGGCTGACGAACGACAATGTAACCACTTCCCGCTATTCTTACTATGACGGGGAACACCACCTTTGCCGTCAGCGACAACAGCACTCTATTGTGGTCGCCGTCGCATAACTGGTCGCCGCTATAATACACAGTACAGATTATCTGTATACTATTCTAAAATCAGTGGCATTTACTTATACTTGGTCTTGGTGTAATCATCGATATGTTAGAATGGTTAGATAGTTAGTAGATACCCTAAATATTATTTTATATTACATTTATTGGGATTTTTGATAATTATATATTTGTAATATTTATTATAACATTGTGGTTTTCGACGTATGTGAGGCGTAGACGATTTAATTAATTTCCCATACGCGCTCAGCGAGTAAGAACTATTCGTAACAGTAAATTTTGCTCGCACGAGGTTTTTGTAACGAAAAATAAACGTCCGTGTTTAAAAGTGTCCGACGTGTGTGTTTGCGTCGAATGAAAATAAGCTTTTATTGATTATACAAAAACAATAAATGTAAAAAATAACAAAAGGCGTTCGACGAATTGAGGTGATGTCATCAAATGACGTCAAAAAACGAGTCGATGGTTTGGAGTTACCAGTTACGGTTAGTCATGTCGGAGCTGGTCGAAATGTTGGGCGTGGTCGTGAAACGGGAGAATGTTGAGAGCGGACACGGTAAAAAATTGTCTCGACGGTCTGACGCCAGCGACGTCGGGCCTGCGGTGCGCGAGTCGAGTGCGAGAAAAAGTGGGAAAACGAGATTCGTCGGTGACAATAAGTACCCAACGTGCAAAACTAAAAACGCACAGCTGTCGTATAGGTACAGAAAATAATAATAACAAACGACGAACTATAATATATTATACGCGTTGTATCGCCACAAAAAGCTTGATATTTTTATTGTTATTTCGATCGTACACTGTTTGGCGGGACGCACAGAACACTCGGCCACTAGCCGGGTGTTCGTGGCTTGGTTTTATATTATCAAGATGTCTGCCGTCGGTCGGGACTGGGTAGAAGCGGGCGGAGGTTGTGCGCCGACCAAGGTCACCACACGCTGCAGCGGTGGCGATAAAATTCTTTCGTCTGGACGGCGACGGTAACACCGCGTTTGGACAACGCTATAGCCACCGCCACCCGAACCACCACCGCTCCCGCGCCGCCCGTGCGCGGTGCCTTGTGTGGCCCACCACAATTGAATATTAATCTGCAGGGCAGGTGTGTGAACGCAGGTGCAACCGGTGCAAGCCTGGTGTTACGCAGCTGGTGGTGGGAACGACTGTCCCCACCACTCCCACCGCCATCATTGCCGCCGAGGTGGCTTATAAAATAACTCACTGAGAATGTGTGTGTGTGGCTACAGCTAATTGTACATTCCATTTTCCGTCTTGTTCCAGTTCACGAGTGTTCCTAACCCGTTACTTTTGCCGGTGCAGATACCTACCTACTTTCATTGTATTCTCAACATTTGTGCTGACTTACACTTATCTCGTTTTCTCGACCCGCATTTATAAAAGCACAACATCACGATGTCGATGTTTGTACTTATAATAACTATCATCATTAGTGTCGGTGCCGGAGCTGAATTGCAAACGGATAAGGATATGCTAGAAGGCAAGTAAATATATTACATTTTTCATTTTGTATTTTTTAGAATTGAGTAAGTTATTTTTATAATTACTTATACATAGTAGTTTTCATTTATAAAACTTTTTGTTGTTGTTGTTTATTAAGTAATTTATTGTCCTTCGGTATTAAGAAGCTACTTAATATGCGCAAATAAAGGGACTGCGGATTTAAATCATATATATATATATATATATTTCTTTAAAGAAAATGGGTAGTTCCAAAAGAGGTTCAATATTTTAATTAAACAAATAATTTTCAACAAGAAATATTATAAATTATCATCATTATTCTAATCTAAAATATTGAATTTTGATAAAATTATCGTCCAATAAGTATCAATTTTCATTTGTAAATAATTTAAAATAAACAAATAAAATGAAATAAAAATGTATCAATTAAATTACAGAAGCCATTGATTGATAACTATCAAGTATTGTATGGATTTCAAAGCAATAAAAAACTAAAATAATATGGAATAAAGCTATCTAAATCTTACAAAAATGCTTTAAAAAAGAATCAAAAATAGAATTTAAAAAAAAAATCACAAAATAAGTATTAAAGCTATTTATTAGTCCATTAAATTATTTTTTTTTTTTTAAAAAAAGGTATTATAATAAATTTATTTACAAGCCTGCTTCTAAACTATTTCTACTGTGTATGAATATTTTAAATTAATCCATTTTAATATTTTAATAATAAATAAAAACGACAACTGCATTAAAAGAAACGAATGAAAACATAAATAACTACGTAATACGTTTTATAATAGTTTTAATCAAACTAAAACAACATTATAATAAGTATATTAAGTTATTATTCATAAGTTTATAATAAATTAACTTATGGCTATGTAATATAATGCAATGGTCATCAAAAAAAAAAAAAGCGAGTAAATGATTACCGCTCTTCTCTACATTACTTGGCGTGTGGATCACTCAAGGCCGTGACCAGGGGGGGGTTTAGGGTTCAGACCCCCCCCCCGAAATTTTTTTTTTGAAATAATATTGAATTGTTTGAACAGTTTTAAATGCCTATTATATTTGATACTTTACATCACATATGTGTCACTGTGATTACAACACGTAAATAAATAAAACGGTATATTTTATATTTAGGTATATTGTGTTAGATAAACGATAACTAATCTTAATGTACTTTTGTAAAACCTAATGTATAGCTCACATAATACCTACAGTATCTAATCTTAATTATTTTGGTAATCGATGAAAATCTTGTATTCAATTTTCAACTTTTAGCTACTTATACAACAATTGTTAAGATTATACATACAAAATAATTTTCAAAAATATTTAATATTCATGGTTTTGACGAATTTTTGTCAAAATTTAAACTTCAAATGCTAATAAAAAAAAAATTGTGCCTATTTATTCTTAAAATTTTTGAATCACTTTAAGACTAACTTATGAGGAAATTTGTATTAAATTTTCAAGGTATTTTACTTGGCCTAAAATTTTTTACCGAAACTGTCACAATTTATTAATGATTACCTACCTACCTATTATAGTAATATCATTATGAATTATATAATACCTATATTATATTTGTATTAATAACTAATAAATAGGTATTAAGAGTATAACTCATGGACTATGAAATGTCTTTTACGGACAACTAATATTTCTTCTATATTATTAGTAGCAATACAAATTAGTACGATAAATTCCGTGTTCTGACATTATGTGTCCTAACTCCTAAGTATTCGTGTTTAAATAATTCACATTTACCTGTTTGTATTTTTAAATTAAGAGTACCTACGTAAACGTTCGATTACGTCAATGAATTCATTATGATCGGTTAAATTGTTAGCATATATTGTTATGTCATCTAAACATTCTAAACATAGGTACTTAACATTGAATACCTTTTATTCCTGAAAGTACATTATTCGTAAGCCTTTGAAATGTCGCAGGACTTGTGTTCACTCCATTGCCATACGTTTAAAATGATAATGACCTTGACCGGTCGAAAATGCAGTTAATAAGACTTTTATTAAGGGTTTTGGTAAAATCTATCATCTAAATCAAAAATAGTAAAAAGTTGACATTGTCCTAACTGATATAATATTTCTGTAATATTTAGTAGCGGTTGATTTATTTGAAGTTACCTACTTGATTAAGCGTTCTAAAATCGATTACTATCCAAAAATCATTTTACCATATATTTATCATTACCGGGTTAAATACCGACCGAATCCGTCTTTAACTTTACTAATAGTAATGGGGCATTTAAAGGTGACATAGATCACTTACAAAGTTTTGTTTCATTTTAATTAATTGTTATTCAATTTATTTTTGTTGTTCCTGTGGTAATCTATGCGGTTTTTTTATAAATCAGTGTTTGATCAGCGGGTAGATAATCTTATTACATCTTTCTCTAATCCTCTGCACTAGTAAATGTTTTAATTAATAATCATTTTTTAAATGAAACATCAAAAAATGTTCGCATATTATAATATTAATGGTATTTCATTTTTCATCGTTTAAATGATCGCTTCGTATTAATTTTTTTATTTTATTTACGCTATCATTATTATCATTTTTATTTTATTTAGTGTAATTTATAATCGACATGATCATCGTATAATATTATATTCAATTGTTTTTCGTAAATGTTTTGTGATAATTCTGAGGTATTTAATATACTTATTACCATCGTATTTCTATTATATTAGCGCAGATATACATCATCCTGTATTAATTCTTGTTTATGTGTTAAAATCTTTTTATTTTCTATACCTAGGTACCTACTTGGGCCTGCTATCGGTTAGACACTACTTTTTCTGTTCACGGTTTTAATGTAATATATATATATATTCAATATATTTTTTATTCTTATTTTATTTTTATATCGTTAATAGTTCGCGTATTATTCACGATATTAATTATTGCGTTATTTTCAACAGGAAATGGTGACCTAGTATTCCATCTCTCGGTATTGGAAATTCTTTATTAATTACATGAAAATCGGTTTTTAATTCATTTTTATTTAATATTAATATTATTGTAATCTTGCCAGTGGTAGATATTATTTTGTTATATATCCCTTATAAATATATTTCTTCTTTTACCTATTATTAACTTATAACTTACCAATTTTTTTTATTAAATTTATATCCCACTGATGTCTTAGAGACCATCTATATTTTGTGAACTAAAACTAGGTGATTGAAATGAACCATGATTTTGATTAATTTCTGATACGATGATGAAATATTTGTGACTGTTACGGCTTCTATTTGGTTGATCGATTGGATGCTATATCCGTTCGACATAGGTTAAATTAGTATAATATTATCATCGAATGTGTAAATAACCGAAGTGTTTTGATAAGGTGTCGTCACTCTAGACCCCGCTATGCATACACTCTTGATTGAAATTATTACCACAGTTCTATAGACACCAAAGCGCGCTTCCTGTCCTATGAAGACCTATGTTTTCATACTGTTTAATACATGATACCTAAAACAGTTATTAAAACTATAAATTAAAATGTTATTTATTTATTTTTTTTTGAGTTGGCTATATTATAATTTATATATAGCGATCAAGAAATTACACTTTCAAAGTAGAAGCTTAACACTATTTGTATCCAAGTAACATTAAATGTCTCTTCAGCGGTACTACATTTTGGAACATAATCATTCATCAAACCTGGTCAACCTGGATGTGGTGAACTATTAAATAACTCTTACATTAAATTATTTGTTTCACTCTCATTAGTGTTACTTGAATTTAAGCAAACCAATTATAACATTAAAATTGCAATACATTTTTTTCTAAACAATACTATTGAAATATGATGTTTGAATATTATATTATAATATGATAGGATCATATTTTTATATTTTCGATTATTGTTATAGCACTTTAAAAATATATGGTTTATTAGGAATGTAATAATTAATATGAATAAATCAGATTTAAAAAATATTGTTTAGGAAAAAAAAATTATCGATTGTCACACTATGTTTACATATTTAATAAAATATAATTATGCACCTCAGTTAGCTGTACTTTTTTTTTGTCGAAGCGATCCTCAGTTTAGGTGGCTTTCTTTTCACAGTTTTATCACTCAAATATTCTACTAAATTTATGAAAAGGGTAGGAACTGCTCCAGTTACAAATTTAGGCGTACACAATTTGTATTTGTATGTCCTTCCCATCAGCCCCCTTAAAAACTTTTTCTTTGATTATACAATAAGCCAGAAAATGCAATTCACATAAATGATCTTTTAATGTTGAATTCCTATCAGCCTTTGAAATTTTTCTATTTCACACTTCAATTATCTCCTGTTACAAATAATATAAATGTTTAAATAAAACATTGATTTGAGTAAATTGTTATTGTTCTTTTTAAATAGATATACTTTATTATAATGTTGAAAATAATTTAATCTGCATAAATGTTTTTACATTCCTTAAATCATAATATATTTTCAATTTTTTTATGGCTTTGGGTGAACAAAAGTGTTCATAGGATATACAGCTCTCCGGTTGTGATGACTGTCTGTAGTAAAATTTTCAAACAAGTGACGACACCTTATCAATACACCTTATAAATAACAAGGTACTTACTAAGTATCAAGATAAAGTATGAATCACATCAATGTAATATTAAGCACTAAAATCAATACCGATAAATAAAACACAAACATTCATAAAATATTCCTATAACTTTTTGTATGTACTCTCATAAAACATATTTAATATTATATTCTTTTTTTACCTTCATATTTGTTATGAGAGCATAATATAAAAAAACTAAATAGGTACATCATATGAAATATTGATATCATATATTATAATATAATGCCTGTAGGTATATAAGTAATATTAAATATTATATTCTCATGATTACGCTATTTACATTAAAATAATCTAGTAAGGATGTGAACCGCCCTTAACAAATAAACTATATATTTACATTGTCAAATAGTCTTATTAAATATTAAATTAAAGGTACCTAACTAGCATTATAAGTATCACTGAATGTGTAAATAAAAAGCGGTACAAAGTATCAAGATAAAATACAAATCACGTCAATGTAATATTTACGATTTACCTACCTACACTAAAACAATATTTAATCTTATTAATAACTGTAAAAATTGTTTTCAATAAATATATAACACACAAGAGTCGATTTAACTTCCGAAAAATAGCATCATATACAAATTGTTTTGATAAAAACGTGGTTAAATTAAATTAGATGGATTTCTTTCGGTGGAAACAGATATTGATGGATAAGTGAAAGGGCCACTTTTGGTGGAAACGAGCATCGCTGATTAAAATTATTGTTACAATTTTGTCCATTGGGATCATTGAAAACTATTTGACCTGCGATTACCGTTATTATTTTTATTTTCGTTTTGATTGATTTTATTTTAAGCTCCTTGTAGGTAAAGCTTTATTAAAACTAAATTCGATTTCCAATTGTCAAACCATTTGCATAGTCAATTCTAATGTTGGCGAATTTTTTGCTCTTAATATTGTTTGCAACCGTTAATATAAATTGTTAATGCTTGATCTTTTAACACTTGCCTAAGAATTGTCCTAGAATTATTTTACTCGACTAGTAATATAAGATAATATACGTCTTCGTTACCTATCTCGCATATAGGTACAAAATTGAAAATTTAAACTTACTAATGCGTTTTCGGTGATAATTGTTGTTCAAAAGCACCATATAAAATTGTTTTTGTATTTTCCCTTGTAGTTTCCTTATAACGAAATCCGTCTAATGGTTATCTTGTTATTATAGTATTATATTAATACATTTCATTTATAAAGGTATATTATTTTTATCTCCCACGTTCTATGCATAATCACATATTCACATGTTCTTATAAAATGAGCATAGGTACGTCTTTTGCATGAGCGCATATAGATATCATAGCAGCAGTGCTGTAGTCGTAAAAAACGAGAGGGTATACAATATAAGTTATAAGTTATAACCAATCATCACTAGAGGTGTTTTGATATACATATTTTGAACAAATTAAAATAAAAACACCATTTTTTTTTGTACGTTAATATTGTTGTATTATTACTTTAACTTTTAATTAAAATAAAATACATTTTACTAATTATTATATTTATTTATAATTATTACTATAAATAATAAATATATATGCATTATTTTATGTTTATATACTGTTATATTTTTTCAGTATACTTTTCCTTTATTTCTAGACAGAATTCAATTATTACCTTTTTATTTTTTTTTTTTTTTATTAATGAAAAATGTTTATAGTATTTTATTATTTATAATTTTTTTACGAGGACGCCTACAAAAAAAATTACGATTGAATTTTAATTCTAAAGGAGACGGATCAGAATCAGTAGCCTATTTTGTTCTACAATGGAACCTCGATTATACTGACAAATGAAAACCATAGTTAATTGAGACTTTATAACATTGCAATTTTTAAATTTTAAATTTAATTATAATTTATGTATAATACCTAATTATAAATTAAAGTGTCCGGAGTGGTATGTATATAATACACATATATCACATGATCTCCCTACTACCCACTTGTGATAAGCATTGACAAAGACCTTGAGGTTGTTTCAATTAACAGCATAAAAAAAAATTATAATTAGAAATACATGCAATAATGTTATAAATCCATACATATTATATATAACAAGTTATCAGGGCTTAAAATATGAAGTTATCGGTCTTTGTTTTTTTTAGTTTGAAATAATATTCTTTACTTTTCGTAGGTACTTGCAGGTAAATTTTCCCAAGCAATACATGCCTACTGCAAAATGTTGAGTGGATTCGCTGTTTTGTTAATTCGAATAAACTTTGAGTGTTGCATTTAATAATTTCGGTTATATTTTGTGCAATAAGTTTTGATAAATTCAGAGCCCATATTCAATAACATAAACAAATAACACCAAATAACATAAACAGGTACCTTATTTAAGGGTAGTTGTAGTCAAAATTAACTTAGTATTTTATATTTCCTTACTATATTTTAATTTGCTTCATATTGTAGCGTGTCACGTACGAGCAACCGTATCGATGTAGTATGAAGTAGTGTAGTTAAAAATAAAGACTGATGAAATATTTCTAAGTGTTTTATTATTACAAAAATATTCTAAGTCCAACAAATATAATTATTGAACTGAGTGACGTGAAGGTGCTTGCGCTAACTCTGGTAGATCACGTCTGAAATGTGCCTATTTTGGACTCTCTTTTATATCATCCAAAGACCCCCGCGGTACCGGCAGGTCCCTGCTGGTCAGTGCACGTGCATTCGCTCTTCCCACGCTTTTGCGTCAACCACAGATCTATGTGCGTCAATCATATACCAATGACTTTCTGTCAGATCCTGAGCGTGCGTGCGATAATGCTATATGTGACCCTGAGACGATGCAACTGCGTAGTGTCATATAGTTTTAATATAATATTTGTCGACGCGGTCAGGGTTTCCAAGAAAGGCTGCTCCGTTATTATCGATAATTTTAGACCTACCGTTTCCTACGTAATGACTATTGTCATTAAATCTGAGTATGGGTGTTGTTTGTTTATTCACCTTACGATATGTGGTTTCACACTTCACTTATTTTATGCCTAAAATTTCTGATCCGTACTTGGTTATTACTTACTCTACGTTTCTGACGCATTTGCTCCCGGGGTTCATTAAATAATATCCATTAAAAATATTTGGTTATCTACGTTTGGGTACTTATGTGTACTATATTTAATATATTAGATATCAGAGCACGTAGCAATATATAATAACGTCATTAAAACACATGTTGGTATAATTTTGATATAATTTTGTGTTTTTTAAATATTTACCATATTATACACATATAAAAATAAGCCTAACTATATTATAGGTATTAAAGTTATTTTAATAGACTCATTAGGATACGTAAAGCTACATTTTATTTCTGAATTCAGCTTTTAAACTTCTAAAGAATCTAAAGATTGATCATTAAGTTATTAAACTTAAACCTAATTACACAAAGTTTTTGAATAATTAACAATTTTTCCAAATACTATTTACCCAGTTTGATTTTACTCGTAACACGCCTAGCTTATCCATTATATAACTAAACCAACTTATTATCTTTTTATTTATCATGTATTACAGTTGCTCCAGAAGTACAAGATGGATGTCCGCCGCTCGAATCCGCAGAATATCAAGTAACCGTGATGAGTTCCGTTTCGTTGGTGATCAATGGTTGTGCCTATATCAACTACAATTCTAGTAACGTAAAGAGACAATCATACAGCTTGTGGTTTGATGATGCACAACATGGTGGGCAATGTAGTCGTGATCAGGGTACATATAAAAGCTACTACCTATTTTGGTTATAATACAGAATTCTGCGCTACTTCTATGACAAAGATATCTCTATTCGTTTAAAAACAGTAAACCACTTAGTAGCGTTAATTATTTAACAAACAATTCATATTATTACCTATGTGGTGATAGCCGTGCAGGACACTGCGGGCGTTACGACTAACCACATTAATTATTTAACGACGTAGTACGTCTTCGATAAGCTTGAGGTAGTTGTGAGAAAGCAGGTAATTGTTTAAAACAAAATACTTGTACTTTATAATACGAATAATAATTTCATACTTTAGTATAATAAAACAAATAAAAATAGATAGGCAACTGTTATATAAAGTTCCTACTTACACTAATAAGTACCATGGCTATAGATACTATAGATATAATATAATATAATATAGATACTATATCTATAGCCATGATAAGTACTAACTGGGAATAACTAAGTTGGTACTCGTGGTGATGTGACTGCAACAAAGTCCACGACAAACATTAGTCTTACAAAATAGGCCATAGGCGAACAGTCAGTTTAAACTACCTTTTGATTATCTTCTTCTTTTCGCAATTTTTTAACATTGTCGAAAGTCAACTTGTCAGAATACCATATTTTTCTGCAATATAACTCCTTTATTAACTTCATTTAAAATATAAAAATTTATCGACAATCAACAAACATTTACGTTTCGACATTTTATACGATTACGTTTACGTAAGTTTTAGCATTGCAACACTCAGTACTGCAGCAGTCCGGTGTATCCCAAACATCTCCCGTAGTCCCGTCTATTGTTTACTTATTTCTTAATAGCTCCCGTAAAAAAATATAAAAATAAAAGTAAAGCTCAGTCAAGTCAGTACACCTAAATTAAAAAAAAAAAAAACATTTTTTTCATTTTTTTTAACATTAAAATGTAATATTATATTAATAAAAAATTAACGCTACTATTATTTTTCTTTTTAATTTTTATAATTTATTTAGTTTACACCAACATATGTTTAACCACACTTCTTATGAGACAGTTTTAAATTGATATGAAATGAAAATGAATTATTGTTGTAAAAAACAGGAGTCTTTTAGAAATTGATCTTTATTTAAAACGGAAGTTGAATGGGCTACGGTCCTGCAGTCAAATTAACCGACTTGCCCATCAATGTCTTATCTTTATAAAAAACAATAAAATAATAGGTACCTGTTTTAGAATAATATTTGATAGTGATAAAATTTAAAAAAACAGGTTTATTATATATATCCATGTATTATACTATACCAGTATACTAAATTCATTGAGCTCTTTTATTTTTTATGTCGTTCACGGGCGCATTATTCAGGTGTGGAACATTTAAGTTTTTACTGTCTGACAAAACCATCCATGCAGCCAAAAATCACTAATAAGGGGCGTATGTACTTAAGGCTATACGATGAGACGTCAAACATAACGGAAAAACCTTATCAAAAATGTGCAGTAAGTATATTATTAAGTTTAAATTTTTTATTAAATTAGATCCATCATCCATCATTTGTCAAAAACATAAAATATTTACTAATAATAAATTATTATTATTAATTTTATAATTCATAATATAAGTAATATAGGTAATACCTATTAGGTATATCTATTTTAGAATTAGGTAATAAGTATATTGTAGGTATTATTATGAAATTAAAAATATTGCTGTAGGCATATGCGTAACTTGGGGGGCAAACTTTATTTTGTGTCGATATATTGTATACTTAAAGACATAGACCTATTAAAATTAGTTTATAATAGGTCTATGCTTAAAGATACTTAGTGACTAAATATACCTAATAAATACATTTTACAAAATATCAAGGGGGCAGTTGCCCCCTCTTGCCCCCAGTTTACGCCTATGTCTGAAGGTGTATAACAGTGAATGCTGTAGCTTGCAAGAGATTCAATTTTAAAATTATATACGTCGTAGCCCGTAGGTCGTATGGAAAATTAGTTTTTTTGCGAAAAGAGTATGCTCTTTTCAATGGGGTAGTCCGTTTGTGAACTATACTTATTATTTTTCCAAACAGCCAGTTGTTTTTTAAGCTTATTACATACAGACTAAGAGCAATTAGGCCTTTTAAGAACTAAAATCATTTCATGATAATAACTATTTTAATTATTTTATTTTATCAAATTGCAAAAAGTCTAGTCTTTTCGCAAAAAAACTTAATTTCCATATGGCCTACGACATATATATATTTAGTTTATCTATACACAGTGGTTAAAGTGGGAAAAATTTTGAGGGGGGACTAACGTTACCAAAAATTAAGGAGCGTTCCTGAGTTCTTCATCCAAAATCTATATCTAACCAAACTTTTTTAAGAAACCTACTAGGTATGAACCTATAATTTGTTTTTTTTATAGACCATTGTTCATAAAAAGTTTATGTTAATATAGTATGTAATATCAAAGTGTCTCCTATGAAAAATGATTTTAAATATATAATGCCTGCTAAATCAAAAAAAAATTGCAAATCATTGCCCGAAATTAAAAAAAAACAAAAAATAGATTTACATTTTAATTTTAATTATTTCATTAAAAAAAAAACAATAAAAAAAAAAATTATAATAAATAATATCACTATTCATATTCTTTCAGTTTAATATTTTATTTAAATCATAATTATTA